>OVAP01006161.1:0-12136 GCA_900406295.1 Aurinia saxatilis
AGTCGCTGCGACCAATCGCGCGACTGTTAAACGAATGGCACACACAATCGCAGCGATCAGTCGCTACGATCAGTCGCGCGACTGTTAAACGAATGGCACACACAATCGCTGCGATCAGTCACTGCGATCAATCGCGCGACTGGCAAACGAACAACAAACATCAATCGCGGATCGCAGCCTCAGTCGCTAGTCGCAGCCGCAATCGCTAGCGACTGTCAAACGAACAGGGCCCACATCTCTGGCTGCGATAGCGATTACGTCGGCACAAGACACAGTACGAGGACAAACTTTTTCGAGCTTTGCCTTAGCATCTTCGATCACGTAAAATGACCGTACCAAAATGTTTGGAAGACCATCCTTCTCAGCTTGGTTTGAGCGAGTGGAATCTAGTAAAATGGACGCATCACATCCCTACAACAACTAAACCAAACAATACTAATCAGTTTCATATCAATTATCAACGTACGTTCAAATAAAGACGATGCATACCCTGATGAAGCAATCGTGGAAAAACATTCTGAGCAGACGAGCAGGCACTTTGGAATCAAACAAAGTAGCATTCTTCACAGTTTCGAGTATGATTTTTTCTGCAACGGGGCAAGATCGATCGTAGTAATGAGCATCAAGAGCAGCTATTGAGGTCTTAACCATAGCGAAAACTGTAAAGATGATTGCGAAAATGAGTGTCTTCGAGAATGCCATCTTAAGGTTTCCTATGTGTTTAGGCCTCGAAAAGCACTCTTTGTTCTTATAGTTTTTTAAGGATCTGATGAAGAAGAGGGGTCGGTACTATTTGGTTTATATAAGGAGATGCATGAGGGCAAGCTTCTTTATTTTTTAATTTGGACGCTACAAAATGTGTATGTGTAATAATATGCTTCAAAGTCACTCATATTATTTCGAACAAACATGCATATATTCCGGTGTTCATACTTTTTTTTTATCTCTTAAAAATCGTACTTTGAGTCTAAGCATGTACTTTGGTTTGGAATATGTGGAAGCGAGCTGGACAAAATCTTTGTTTAACCTTTTTTCTGGCAACCATAAAAAAGTATAATTATTTGACCATGAAATATCACAAAATATCAAGACTTCCGATTAAGCTAATGGAAGTTCTTGGTACTCCACATTCGTGCTCAAGAAAGGTGTAAATTATATTCCCTTCGTTTTAAAGTAATGTTTCAAAAAAAAAAAAAAGTGTTCCATGATAACAGATGTTTTAATATTTTGTTTTGTATTTTTATCATTAAAAAATACCAAATTGCAGATTTCATAAATTGATTGAATTTTTTGTTGAAATAATATTGGTTGAAATATTTTTAAACTATTTACCGTAAAATCGAAACTATTTATGATACAACATTCAAATTTTCTTAATATATGTAAAACATAAAATATCTATTATATTATTTTAGAATAGAAAGAGTATCTGTTGTGGAGTGCGTTGTCCAGTGGTTTATTCGTTGTTTCGAATCTCTGGAATAATGCATACTCTGTGATACCACTTGCTTTCTCGGTGTGGGGCACCCATGTATTATTTGAATGCCCGCAAGCGTGTCAAATGTGGGCCTTGTCTCGCATACCTACGGTGCCATCGGGGTTCCCTTTCCCGTCAGTTTTCACTAACTTGGATCATTTGTTACAGCGAAAACCAACCGATAATCACGTTAAAGCTTACCCTTGGATATTATGGTTCATTTGGAAGGCACAAAATGATAAGGTCTTCTGTAATGTGGATACGTCTCCTGAGGATGTATTGCGGATGGCGGAGGATGAGGCTACAGCTTGGACTAGGGCGCAGGAGGGCGAGCCGGGGGAAGCGGCGATAATTACCCTACCCCAGCCCCTGCCATCTTCGGTTATTACATGTTATACGGATGGGTCTTGGTTAGTGTCAGATCGGTACTTTGGAATAGGGTGGGTCTGTACCCAGACTGCAGAGGCAAATATTGTGTGTATGGGTGCACGGAGTTTGCGCCGGAGTCTTATTCCCGCGCACGCAGAGTTCGAAGCTCTCATATGGGCAATGGTAAGCATGGTAGATGTCAATCACTCTTTAGTCCAGTTTCTCACCGATTCTATGGATCTCATACATTTGGTGACCACCACAAGTTCATGGCCGGTGTTTACTGTCTACACTGAAAAATTTGCTAGACTAAAGGGGCCGCAAAATCATATAACGGATTGCTTAGCCCGGAGTGTTAAGATGTTAGCACGTGACGAGTTTTTTTTATTGATACTTCTCCTCCGGTTTTGCTATCTGAACCGTTTTAAGTGTAACAATAAGGAAAATAAAAATAAAAATCAAAAGAGTATATTTTAGTTTTGTAAACTGATATTAGCAAAGAAGTGGACTTTCTCTCGGATTCTCGTACAGTTGACACACATGTCATGATCTACCTTATCCAAATATTACAAAAGCAACAACTTCTTTACGAAACCCGACTCTAATCTATCATATGCTTTTAGAAATGTCACTCACTGCCATATAATCCACATAGGCTCTAAGATTTGTTCTGAGAGCATGAGTTATTTCATGTGCCACTAGAATATTATCATTGATTAATCTATCTAAGACAAAACCTTATTGATGATGAGGGCATATTAAACATGGCATGAATCTATGAAGTCGTCTCATAAGTATCTTAGAGTAATTTTTTTATAGCACATTACACAAACTGATTGGTTTGTAATCTTCCATTCTGTATGCTTTATTCTTCTTTGGATTCAGACAGATGTGAGTGTAATTCCATTTCAAAGACTACTAGTCTTACAAAAAGTCTAAACTTCAGCAGAAACTTACTCTCCCATAATATCCCAAAATTTCTGAAAGAAATAGTGCTGTAAACCCATCAGGATCAGGCGCACTTGAACCCCTACTAGCAAAACCAGCTTCTTTGATTACTTAATTAGACATATGACACACCAACTGATCATTCACAGAGTCTGTTACTTTAGGTAGAAACTCTTTAAGCATGTCCTCATAATACAAATTTTGGGTAGAGGAAGATTCTCAAAATAAAGACACGCTACTTCACCTTGGGAAGCATCAAATCTCCGAGATACATGGTATATTGCGATTTTGACATAGTCGAACCCATGTTTTCAGTGTTTTTTGAGTATTTTGAGTCTTTTCAGGTCTAGATCATGCATGAGTGAAGCAAAGGCTTGGGGAACATGGATAGGAAGAAAGCGAGCATGAAATGAAGGAGAACAAAGCACAAAACAAAGCAACAAGCTTAGACCGATCGTTCTATTGAAGCATGAAGATCATGGTACGGTCGTGCAGTCAAGAATGATCGTTCCACCCTTAGAACGATGAGCCAGAACAATCGTTCTATTGAAACGTGAAGTTCATGGTACGATCTTTAAATCCAGAACGATCGTTCCACCATCAGAACGATCGTTCTGAGTCCCTCCAAGAGCCATTTTTAAAAAATCATCAATCACAAAATTTGCTCTTATAAAACTTTACTTTTCCCTTGTTGGACGAAACAAGGTCATATATTAGAGTTCTCAGGCTCCACTGAAACCACTTAGCTCTTGTCATTCATTTCTTTTGTATTTGTGAGTTTAGATTGAAGATTTTCATTCTACATTTCTCTTACCCTTTATGTATTTCATTTCATTTCAATACAATCATTTCATTATGTTCATGCTTATGTTTATTTGTTCTTCATTTATGAGTGAGTAGTTCCTTAGTTAGATTTAGGGATTTCTATAGAATTATGGTTCAAATGATTAGACACACATAGATTAGCCTTTGAATCCTTCTTCTATTGTTTGAATAATTAATGCTTAGGTTAGCCTTTGAATACATTTAATCTATCCAACAAAAGTGTTTTAAATTGCTAGAAAACACAATAGATGAGCATTTTCCCTAGCCAACAAAATTGATGATAAGGAAATTTGTAGACTTATCAAACTTGTTCAATAGTGTTTCCTTGCAATTCTAGGTTCATTGAAAGTTTAGATATCTAGATTGCTTAGTAAAGTGATTGATGGTACAAAAGTGGATTAATTTTATATCTATGTTTGATTCAAGGAAGAAGTTTTAAATTGAACATTAATAGTTGTTTAGTCTTCATTCGACATTTTTTAAGATTTTCCTAAGTCTAGCGCTTTTATATTATTGAATTTAAATTGTTATAAATCAGTTAGTGATCTTAAGAAACTAAAACAAGATATTATTTATTGTAGCTTAATTTGATTATCTTATAGTCTATAGTGTAGCCATTGAAATTTGTGGTTCGACCCTTAGCTATACCACAACACATTTGTTGATAGGTAGTTCGAGGAATTATCTTGATAGGTTTTAGGCCTTATCAATTTTGGTCCCGTTGCTGAATTTCAATCGCATTACCTATAGAAAAAGTATTATAATTTAGTCTAAGAAGTTACTAACGAGTTTCCTTTTCGTTTGTTCTTGTTGTTTAAGGCATATGCATAGAAGAATTCAACGCACTGACAATCTTATATCACTGACCAACGAAGAGCTCACGAAACAGGAAAGACTCGACAGGAGAAACATGTCGAACTCTGTCACAATGGGTGAACAAGTTGACCACAATGCTCTTGCGCAACAGTTGCAACAAATCCAACTTCAAATGCAAGGTATGCAGCAACAACAACACCAATCAACACCACCAACTCTTAGAGGAGCTGATAGGCCACATACATTATACAAGAACCGTTCTGCAATAGTTGCTCCAACTATCAACATAAACGATTACGAGCTCAAGCCACAACTCATTACACTGGTGGAGCAAAGGCAGTTCAATGGTCTTCCTTTGGAGAACCCCAATGACCACATTGACCGCTTCGAGAAGATCTGCGACATTACAAAGGTCAACAGTGTGCATCCCGACTACATCAAATGCAATTTGTTCGAATTCTCATTGGCAAATAAGGCCACCGGCTGGTAGAATTCGTTTCCACCAACAAGTTTGGTAGGATGGGATGTGGTACGAGATGCGGTTCTGAACCATTACTACACTAAAGTCAAAACCACATCATTTAAGGCGAATATTACAAGCGTCCAACAGCACTCAGGAGAGACCTTTTGTTAGGCGTGGCAGAGGTTCAAGACTTACCATAGCGACTGTCTCCACCATGGCTACAGAGAGAACCAGTTGATGAGTATCTTCTACGATAAAGTCATTTGGGAGTACAAAACTGCTTTGAATGTTGCGAGCAATAGGAATTTCATGACACAAAGCGTCACAGGTACAAGAGCTTCAAGTATGATAGAGGCAAACGAGTCAACAATGTGGAATCTTAGAAGATTGAGGAGTTGAGTGCGTAGATTGGTCTCCTTCGCAAGGCTAACCAACAAGGTGTTTAGTTCTGCGACCAAGAAGGCAGATTAGTTCCTTATCATGACGATTCAGTTCCAGTGGTGGATGACACGCACAAAGTTATCTATGTCACTGGAAAAGGATTCAAACAAGGCATGAACTTCAACTGCAGGAACCATCCAAACCTTTCGTACCACAACAACAATGTTGAGAGCCCACAAGACCTAGTATACCCTCCTAAAGCTAATTTGGGTACTAATCATCCTTTTCAATCTTTTCAGGGGAAACAAACTTTTGAAGGTCAAAGGCAATGAAAACATGACCCGGCACGTAGCTATTGAAGGAACTATATCCTTTTTATATCAAGGTAGGCTCTACGAGACGACCATCCTTGATCTCTGTGATATTTATGGTTTTGTCAGATCTCAGTAGCGTGTGAAACTTTGTACACATATCTTCTACGACTTATGGGATCTAATGGGTACTACAGGCGAGGGTCCAGGGAAACATGCAAAGCTGACAATGATTCGGAAACCGGTACTTCGAGTTGTGACCAAGATTTTGGGTGCTCCATTGTTTGCAAAGGAGGAGACCGGTTCCTTGAGGGCCGATGAGCTATTGTTACTTCATACGGGAATCCCGAGTTTGTTGCTTCCTCCTACGGTCACGCGGCACCTCCCCAGCATATTGGTGTTAACTTTCGTGCCATTTTTTGCAGCTAATCTCGTTTCTCGGAAGTTTCGTGGTCTTGATACAACTCACCCGGTAAAGGAAACGAATGGTAGGCTATTGACTCCTATCTTCATTTATCATGGGATTGATCTCTCTACGGAGAAGTGTGAGACTAATTTGGTATCCTTTGACGAGCAATACTTCAAGAATGCTCAGTATCTTAGACAGGACTTCAGATATCGACTCTTTGATCGTAATAAAGATGCTTGTCTACTTCAGCTTCCCAATACTGAGCTTACGCCCATCGCTTTCGTGGCCAACATTGAGTTCCCACCATCTTTATCTGTTGCCCCATTTGATCCAAATGCACCTCGACGCCGCAGAGGCTTTTCACGTGCTTATCAGCCTCACCTGGAGGATGATATTATTCCCGAAACCTTTTCACAGCCACCAGTTCAGCCATCGGGGACAATGGAGTAGTACAAATGATAAAAGCTCCCACGACCTTGATAAAACAAAGTTTGGATCACCAGCTGGTCTAAGGACCTCTATAGCTAACCCGGGATAGCGTGGATGGTAGAAGTGGATCGAGGTTCACCACTCAAGGCTGTGGAAGGCCTTGTGATAAGAACAACACTCTGTTTATGGAGACATTCTCGACATAAAACAAGAGCAAAAATAAGAGACAATTTCTTAACAAAACATTTTTTATTTCATTTAAGGGTGGATTTTTTTACAATGGAAGAAGAGATGAGCTTATATATGCTCAATTTATAAGTAATCAAATAAATCAACATAAATGCATAATCAATCAAATTAATAACAAAAATCAATCAGTAAATAAATAATAATGATTTTTAGCAATCAACCTTTATTTTGATTGATTCGTTGTATCTAAACATCTTCTTAATATATCTATTTATTGATTGTCTTATAGAATCTTCATTGAAATATAAATTTTGTTGCATTAGACCATTTGCTGTTAGTCATGAATTGTATTTTTTAAAACTGCATGTCTTCAAAACCAAAACCATTTTTTTTTTTTGCTTTTCTTCCAAAGGAATATTCAAAATTTAACACGATGTGATTTATTTTATTATTTTTTGAAAATTTTATAGAAAATAAAGAAAAAATTTGTATTTTTGACAATATTATTTTGAAAGCTTGTAGAAAATAAAGAAAAAATGTTTTTTTTTTAAAATTTTTTTAAACGAGCAAAAACAATAGAAGAAAATGAAAACAAATTTTGTTTTAAATAAAATTTAATTTAATGAGAGAAACAAAGAAAAACTTTAAGGCAAACAAAGAGAATTTTTTTTAATAGTGGATCTTTAAATTTTATTAAAAAAATAACAAAACAAAGAAAATAACTTTTTATGATTTTTTTTTTAAATAAAAACGAGACAAAAAGAAAAATAAACAAAAATGAAAACACTCATGATAGAACCTCCAACTCTGACACCAGATGATATATACTCCCAAGGCCTTGATAAAACAAAGTTGTGATAACTAGCTGGTCTAAGGACCTCTCTAGCTAATCCAGGATAGCGTACACATGTTAGTTTGATCCTCCTCCACTTGCTGCAGATGCTTCTGATAGAGAGTGCATGCATGGAGTGGATGATCGAGACTCAACGTGGAAACCATTCTATGATGAAGACCATTTTGGGAACATTTGCCAAGCTGAGTTGTCCTCGCCCTCCTTCTTATTTTAGAGCTTTAGAGACACAAAGTCCCTCTAGATTCATGGACATGGGTCTTCTACTAAGCTAGAGCATAGCCGTTTACATCGGAGCATGAGAGCACTTGGCCAGAGTCGCAGTGGCAGTCCTGATGACCGTCATTGAGTACCATCTCTTTTATTTTCTTTTTATGTATTTTTCTTTCTTTATCATTTTTCCTTGCCGTATCCTCTTTCAAATTTATTTTCACATCGTTAGATGATGTGAAGTAAGTTTGGGGGAGGGTAGTAGTGTGTGACTAATGAGTTTGGGGGAGGGTAGTAGTGTGTGACTAATGACCGTCGTTTACATCGGAGCATGAGAGCACTTGGCCAGAGTCGCAGTGGCAGTTCTGATGACCGTCATTGAGTACCATCTCTTTTATTTTCTTTTTATGTATTTTTCTTTCTTTATCATTTTTCATTGCCGTATCCTCTTTCAAATTTATTTTCACATCGTTAGATGATGTGAAGTAAGTTTGGGGGAGGGTAGTAGTGTGTGACTAATGAGTTTCTTTTTTTTTTCTTTCTTTCAGTGATTTTGATGTTTTCTTTGAGTCGTTTTTGTCCTTGAGTCATTTTTATGTTTTGAAAAAATACATTTGCACTAGAATAAGGGAACGATGATATGACATGTATTGATGCTAGTATTTGGTTTCTTTAGATGAATGTTTATTAGTGTCATTCATTGACCTATAGGATTTGTGAAAAACTTGACTTAGCAACTTGATCTATTCGCTTTAGCCTACTTGCTTTTGTGAAAGCTCGTTTGAATTGATGCCATCCCTAGATATTTGGACTTAACCAGACTTAATTTTCTTGTTTATGGCATTTTTATCACATATATGGATTGAACACATTGTATCCAAGTCATTTCACCTTTTTGCCACTCTTTTATGACTTGCAAAACTCCCCACCGTTTAAACCCAAACCATCTTTTTCAAACCAATGCATACTTTCTTGAGTGAGGCCTTTTCTTTGAATGTTTCAAGTGTAAAATATTGTAAGCATTAGGGCGACAAATATTTTTATTTCGTTAGTATTACTCTCATTAGCTAATCTTGGGGGGTTTGAGATTTGTGAACCTTGATTTGAGTTGTGTAGAGAGGTTTCATTTGTGAGAGTTGGTTAGTGATAGAATACAATAAGTTTGGGGGAATGAGAAGCTAGTTAAGAGAGTTGGAATATGCTTAGAAACTAGCATCTATGATTTGGATTGTACGTTTGGAATGAGAATGGATTTCGCTTAGAGAACTTATGTTTACCAATAACTCTTGAAGCTTTTCATAAACAATAAAAATTTGTCTTTTACTAAGCTCAAGAGTGGTTAGAAAATTTCAGTTTTGAGAGTTCTCTAGGTAGTAATGATTTGAAAGAGAAGATATTAAGAATTTAGTTGAACTGATCAGCGAGTGCGAGTTTTCTAGAATGTGAATGGGTAGAATAGAAGAAATCGCTTGTATGCATCAATTGCTCTCTTCTTCCTTTCTTTTGGATATGATTAGCTTTTTTCTTGAAAGTTAGCCACATATTGAAATTGTTATATCTAACCATCTGTTCTCTTTGTCTTTGAACCTTTTCTCATACCAAACCAAATATTTGTGATCATTGGTCCATATTCGAGATTGCACTTAAACTAATAATTGAATGTTTAAGGGATGGTGGATAGGAATCGAGTGGGATAATTGGCACTGAGCTTTAAGGTAAAAAAAAATGGAGTAGCAATGGGTTATCTAAGCATGAATGATTAAGGATTCCACTTGTTAAAGATTAGCATTAATTCAAATTTGTCTTTAGAATCTTTAGAACGTTTTATTTTTAGCTTTGAGTCCCCACTTTCAAACCTTTCTTTCTTCTTGATCTTTGTTGTTTGCTTGCGGACAAGCAAATGTTAAGATTGGGGGAATTGATATATTGCATTTTTTAGACAATCTAACCCATATTTTCAAAGTGTTTTTTGAGTCTCTTGAGTCTTTTCAGGTCTAGATCATGCATGAGTGAAGCAAAGGCTTTGGGAACATGAATATGAAGAAAGCGAGTAAGAAGCAAATGAGAACGAAGCACAAAACAAAGGAACAAGCTCAGAAGAATCGTTCTAAGCCAAAACAATCGTTGTATTGAAGCGTGAAGATCATGGCACGATCCTGCAATCCAAAAAGATCGTGCAAGGCTCATATCGATCGTTCCACCCTCAGAACGATCAGTCTGAGTCCTTTTGAGAACCATTTTGGGAAATTTATCAACCAAAATATTTGCTCCTATACCCCTTTTTAGACGAACCAAGTCATATATTACATATTTCTCAGCCTCTATTGAAGTCACTTAGCTCTTGTCTTTCATTTCTTTTGTATTTGTGAGTTTGGATTGAAGATTTGTCATTCCACATTTGTTGAGAAGTTTCTGTTACCCTTTATCTATTTTATTTCATTTCAATACAATCATTTCAATTATGTTTATGCTTATTTTTATGTGTTCTTCAATTATGAGTAAGTAGATCCTTAGTTAGATATAAGGATTTCTATAGAATTGTGGTCCAAATGATTATACACAAATAGTTTAGCCTTTGAATCCTTCATCTATTGTTTGACTCAATGCCTAGGCTTGATTGATCATCTTTCTTCTTGATATAAGTTTAATCTATCCACCAAAAGTGTTTTAGATTGTTGGAAAACGCAACAGGTGAGCATTTTGTCAATAGCCACCTAAAGTTGATGCTAAGGCAATTTGTAGGCTTATCAAACCTGTTCAATAGTGCTTTCTTGCAATTCTAGGTTCATGCGGAAGTTTAGATATTTAGATTGCTTAGGAAAGTGATTGATGCCACGAAAGTGGATCAATTCTATATCTTTGTTTGAGTAAAGGAAGAAGGTTTAAAATTGAACCTGAATANATCTTTGTTTGAGTAAAGGAAGAAGGTTTAAAATTGAACCTGAATAGTTGTTTAATGTTTCCATATTTCTTATGATTTCCCTAAGTCTAAAGCTTTTATATTATTGAATTTAAATGGTTATAAATCAATTAGTATACTTAGAAAACCAAAACAATTTTATTGTTTATCTTAGCTGAATTTTATTATCTTATAGGCTATAGTGTAGCCATTGAAATTTGTGGTTCAACTCTTAGCTATATGATATATGGCGTTTTGTGCAGGTTTTCACCCTTATTTTCACATCTTTTAGTCTCATTTGTCATGCATTTGTGTTAGTTTGTTGCATTTTCATCCACGTTGTATATTTTAATTTGCATTTAGGACTTTATCTTGCATTCTTGCATTTCCATTGCATATTTGCATGATTTAGGTGTTTTTGGAGCTATGTGGATACGGAGGAGCCTTGGATGAGACTTGAGGAGCAAATGGATAAGCAAGTGAGCAAGGAAGGAAGCAAGGAATAAAGAATGAAGTGAAGAAGCTTGAAGGAAGTCTCCTGTGCCAAGAAATTGGGTCTCACCCGATCTCAGCTTCACTTAAATGGACAATTCCCTGTACCACGAGATCGGATGTCACCCGATCTGGACACCCGATCTCGCGTGCATACTTATCCCTTCCCAAGTTGTGTTGACCTTATCCTAATTCCTTGGACCCTTCTTGTCTTATCTTTTAAATACTTTTAGGCTGTCATTTTTGTAAGGATAAGTAAGATAGAAACCTTATCTCTTTAGAGAAAACACAAGAAATTCTCTGCTATGTAATCCTTTTGGATCTATATCTTAATATTGAAGGATTTTGATTATTGAGTTTGAGAAAACCTTTAATCTTATCTTTTTATCATTGATTATGATTTCTATTATCTTAATCTCTTTGGATCTCATGGTTATGGGTGAGTAGTCTCCTCTATTAGCTTTTGAGTTTTGGTAGATTAATGGGTGATTAGTGTTAATCTTGTAGATTATGCTTAGTTTTCATTGATTGTTAAGCATATTGTGTTATTAATGCTATTTTCCTTTGAGGGATCATTGGAAAATAGACCATAGGCATTTCATCACACCAGGTGTTTAATGAAATGCTTGAATGAACATGATGCTTTGCTTTCTTTGTTTTACCTTAGCTTCTTCTATTGTTAATGCTATTTTCCTTTGAGTGATCATTGGAAAATAGATCTTAGGCTTCATCACACCAAGTGTTTGATGGAATGCTTGAATGAACAAAATTACTTTTGTGTTGTTAATGCCATTTTCCCCCCTTGAGGGATCACTGGAAAATAGATCATAAACTTCCTCACACAAGGTGTTTGATGAATTGATTGAATGAGCAAGATGCTTTGAATGCTTTATTTCCTTAAACATTTAATTAATGCTTGTTAATGCTACTACCTTTTAAGGGATCATTTGAGACTAAATCCTTGTAGCTTTATGTTTTGCTTTGAACCTTAGCCCCTGGGGAAGGAGTTAAGGTTCTTATGATGGAAAATCTGACCTACCTAACCACTTAGGGACTATCAGTTTCCAG
>OVAP01006162.1:726-12135 GCA_900406295.1 Aurinia saxatilis
TTTTTTTTTTTTTTTTTTTGCCTTTCTTACAAAAAATGTACTAAGAATTTTCATTCACACACATACATACACACGAACTACAAATCCACAACTCAGAAATTCCAAAAGCAATCTAGTTCTCCCGTACCAACAAAAGTGGAGGGATCAGTCAGGGGAAATGGGGTTTCTTGACCGTCAAGCAAGAGCTTCATCAACGAATAATTGTCTTGTAGAGAGAGAGGATCAAAGTAAAACAGAGAAGCAGAACCATCTTGGGAGTCGTGGATGAGTCTTTTTTCTTCAGGTTCTTGGTCGGAGAAGCAGGTCACGTGGGCTGACGTACTGGGGAAAGAGTCTCCTTGAAAACAATCCATCAACGAAGGTAAACCGGTTGGTTCGATACGGCTAATGTGTGAATCAAGCATCATTAAACCGGGTATAGTAACCTTCGTACCATCAGCACGTTTTTGAAATACACGACATATAACCCATTCGTTCTACACTCACGAACAAAAATATATATCAATTTCAAGTCCATTATACAAAACACTAGATTCTATTGTTAGCATACCTTTGCTGTTTGAGGGAGACTCTCGACAGAATATTTGCCTTCCAATCGGTATTCGTGCATAACCCAATTGGATTTTATTCCTTTAGGAGCCCTTCCTTTGTAGAAAACCAGAGTTTTCTTCATACCCACAAGTGATTTCCCTTTATATATCTCTTTATCTTTACCTGTGGCTTTCCAGTAACCGGCCTGAGTAGCCCGGTTTGTTCTTAGACCGGTCGGGTATTTCCGGTCTCTTACGCAGAAGAAATACCATTCTTTCTCCCCCATCTTAGCCTTCCCTGTTTATTGCAGAAAAAAATAAATAAGCAAAAGAGGATTTGAAAAAAGAAAGATCTAATTATATTCATATGTAGGATTTTTGTATAGCAAAAAGTAATCTTGTATCATGGTTTATTTGAATGAATAAAGATTTGAAAAAAATAAAGATTCTAACTTAGAACTTTTGTATAGTAAAACAAGAATTTTGAATCATAGTTTATTCGAATGAACCAATTGCAGAGTGAAACTTACAAGGCAAGTCCCAAGGCTCGATCTTGTTGAGATCAACTTCAGCAATGGCGGTAGCAGAGAAGGAAGTGTTGAAAATCTTTGGTCTGAGGTAGTGAGTTATGAGTTCTTCATCAGTAGGGTGAAATCTGAATCCAGGTGGTAGATCAATTTGTTCTTCACCTTCTACTATTTCACCGATTCTTAATGCTTCGTATTCCATTTTGTGCTCTATGTGGTTTTTTAAGAGAGAAGAAAGTTTTGGTTTTTTTTTTTAAGAGAGAAGAGAAAAGGGTTTGAGCAACAAAGCTCCCCTCTATATACTAGTGATGATAAATTAATATATTATTATTGTGGTTGATATTGACCAATTATTGGTCAAATTTTTCCATCAAGTTATTCTTCGAATAAATAGTTGTTTTAAGAATCCAAGAACAAGAATTTCACCGACGATAAAAAATTATTGGACCAAAAAAATCCAAATTCTTTGTTCTAATTATGTATCAACTCATTTTGTAAGACAGAAAATGGTGTGCACACATACCATATTTAGTTTTCTTAATAGGATAGAGAAAGATGAAGAAGATGCGTACATTGTTAGGCAACTTAAGATGTAATTTTCAAAATTCTTTTTCACTAAAAATAAACCTTTCTATTTCAAGAACTTTAATATTTCCAAGTTTCAATTTGACCAGGAACACTTCACCTGTGCCTCCCTGTCCGTTTTTTTGTTAAAGTGATAAGAACAATCTTATCTCATTAAATCGTGATGTTTTTGTCCATTCCATTCTTTAACTAATTATTAACTACTACAAAACAATTTTAGTAATACTGTATTTATTGATTTACAGACAACGATCATTAAACTTTAACCAAAAATGTATCATCAAAACTACAAATCTGTTACTAGTATGCAAGCTTATAACTTATATGTATTGTAAGTATAATAATTTGGTCTCCATGGGTTAAAAAATGACTTTTAACATTTACTATTGTTACGGTAGAGGTCACTATTATTGGTGTTGTTATTTAGGATAACTATAAAAAAAAAGTTTATATTATTTGTTTTATTTGTGTTATCCACCTCATGGAAAGAGTGTGCATGCATGAACCTTGGAAAGATTCTGTTTTTATATTTTATTTTATTAAAGGAACTGTTTATTTTGTCCTATTCTAATGTCTACCGTTATAAATGTTTTTATAATACGAATATCTAATATGATATTTGAAATTTCAATGAAAGCTTAATAGAAAAACGATTTCCATGTGAAGATGGTAATGATGATGAATGGATGAGGATAGTGATGATGAAAATCTGTTAGAATGTGAAGACATTTTGAACAACCTAAACCATATCATGCATATGTGAAGTATTTGCTTTTTATAATCGAATCACGCGTTTTTGCATACGAGGTTGTCATTTGCCACTTCCAGAACATGTGCACTTTACTTTTCTCTAGCCAAATTTCTTCTTATTTTGCGGAACTATAAATATTAACAGTAGATTATGACCCGTGTTTATAATCAAATGTAAAATATATTAGTGTAGATTAAAATATTCCACATAAGTGTATAATATTTATAAGTCATAAATATAACTTCTAATTAGTACATAGACTTTTGGAAAAGAATCCAATAAAAAACATACGGACACCTGAATCCAAATCAAACAATATAATTCTTTCTTTTACAAAATCATCAAGAAATTCTCACTTAATCCCAAAATAAGTAACATTAGTTGCATATTTAACACATTCAAATGTGACGAAATACTTAAGAAATCCATTTTGCGTTTTTTATCTTTCATTTAGTGTTTGATTTTTACTTCTTTTCAACTATTCTTTTGATCCTGGTGTACGCAAGTCAAGGGAAGGGGGAGGGGAGTTTAGCAATTGTTACATACAAATGGTGAGTTTATATGGACTTGAAAAGCCAAACAATTGATATGAGAGTTCATGACTTAAAAAGTGGACCCGGAGAAGTGGGTGTTGACTGGAGGTTCGGTGTAGGAGGAGCCCTCAATTTGATCTCGCAATTAACGTATACTAGTGGCTTGTGTCGAAAGTCTATCTAAAGAAGTGGACGGTTAGGCAACAGGTTCCTTTGGTGCTTATGGTGGTAAAAGAGGTTGTTGTAGTCCTTGGTTTGAGGAGAGGATTATCGGAATATCAGTATAAATCGGAAGTTTAAACAAGGAGTTCACAATTTATGTAATTTAATTCACAATTAATATGAGATCTCTGGGGAGGGAGTCCAATAAAAAATTGGTGTGGGTATTGCCACTTGGACCCAAAGCGGACAATATCATACTAATGTGGAGTTTGGATGGATTTAAAATTTCCAACCGTGTAAGGAATCAGATTTTGATTAGCAATCTATAAAATTATGTGATTGTTAATAAAATTTATTTGATCAATGAAATAAAATTTTAATGTACTGTAATAATTTACCTTTAAAACAGTCTGATATATAAATCATGAAGAAAAATATGTTAAAAGTATACGTAAATTTTATTTTATTAAAACTCAACACCAAAATTTCAAATTCTTAAATTTTAAATTTTAGATTTTTAAAAAATCAGAAAAATTCAATTACCTTAATTTGACTTTTAACACGTTTAATTATAATAATAATAAATATTATGATTTAATAAATATTACGTTGAATATCACATTTTACAAAATTTATGCAATTTAGTTCACAATTACCATACCCAAAATTTATAGTCTATATTTGTGCTAATGCCGTCACTTTGTTATCACGTAAAATCAATCCTAGATGCATGTATAATGCATATTGTTCATTAAAAAGGAAATTTTGAAAACTACCGCTTTTAAGCACCTCCTTTTTTAAAATATCAATTTTTGGGATATTTTCAAAAACTAAACAATGCTAATGTTTACAATTAACAAATTGACTAGTATTTAGGGCATTAACACTTAATTAAGGTTTAGTATAATTATAAGGTTTAAGATTTACTTAGGGTTTCTAGGGTTTATGGTTAAATCTTTCTAAAGTTAGGGTTTAATTTTAATAACTATTACGATTTAATTTTTAGGGTTTAGATTTAAGAGGTTTAGGATTTGTTTGGGGCGGAAATACTTTTTACGGTTTAGAGTTTTTAAACCCTAAACCATAGATCCTAAACCCTATAAATACTTTACACCTAAATAGTGATATTTTTGAAAATCTACCTCCTTCACATGGTATTTTTGAAAAATAATACACAAAAGTGTTATTCTGAATTTCTCTAAAAGAAGTCACATATAGCAAAACAACAAACTTATACATATACTAGAGGTTGATCCGTGCTATGCGCAGGATGTGTTAATTTTGTTTGTTTTCATTTGTTTTGTTATAGAGATAATGACGTTCCTCCAATATTTTGGTACCTGTAGTATATTTTTGGAACATTTTTCTCATGTTATTTTAAATTTATATGATACAGATTTGACAGCATAATGTATGACCGTGCCATAAGTTTCATTCAGTAGTAATCTCTATCATTATATCTACTCCACGTCATTTCGCTAAGGATTTTTATTCACTGTTTTAGCTTGTAATCATGGTTTTTGTTTATTATAGTTTTAATTCTTATATTTATTGATATGAATCTTTATTACATATTTAGTTCTTTTTGTGTTTGATAGATAATTAATTATATTTAAACTGTGGTGTCTAATATCCTATTAAAAATTAAAATAATTGTTTTACCACCATGAAAATTTGAAATAGTTGCTAATTTTTAAAAAATATTTGTAGTTATTTTTAAGATCATTTTTTTTCATTTTCAACATATTTAAATTTGTTCAATATATGTCGTGTGAGACTTCAAAAGATTGATTGTCTTTATACTCATTTTCCATATATTTTTGTTACACTATTTCACTGACTTTTGAAGATTTTTTCCCTTTCCATTTTGTTTTATTTAACCGAAGATTATTAACAGTGTTGATACATGAATGGATACATATCAAATAGACTGATATTATTATATTTTGTTTCTTTCAATCAATTTGTTGGACCATAGTATTTAGATATATTGATATGAACCATCATAAACTTAATAGTTCATGATTTGTGTAAAATAAAATAATCAAATGTTTATAAATGTTACATCTTATTTAAAATTAAACATAGTGTTTTTTAATAACCATAAATTTTGAAATGGTTGCAAGTTCTTTTATGTTGATGGTTAATATTTTTGTTTTGTAAAACATATTTAATATGTTTCACACAATTAAATGTTTTTTCTTATCATAAAATGTGGTTCGAGGTTTCAAAATATATTTTTTCTCTTCCCAATTAGAGGAGTTAACAATGAAATTTTGAGGTTGGAAAATTGACGGAGATAAGGAGCCATGTTTATTACAAATTTTACTTGGTATTCTCATGTTTTAAAGATTGTCTACCTTTCTTATTCTTTTTTATTGATAAATCAAGTATTATTCATAACGGTTATATTTCTCTTGTTTTAAAGATTGCCTACCTTACTTATTCTTTTTTATATATATATGGTTAAATTAAGGATTATTCATAACATTTATATCTAAATGTTCAATTCGGATTAACCAATATTTGTGATTTTGTTTCAGTTGTGTACCAAAAGAATTCAACATAAATATTCATTTCAAGTTATTATTTAATATTATTATTAATAAAAGATACTTAATTTATCTTTTAAATTGAACAGTAATATTAATATGATTTCTACACTTCTAGAATTGATATCATATATGATTTTAAAAATTTCTTTTGTAATTAATTATACTGAAACTAAAGATGTAATTAATATCTGAATATATATATATATATATATATGTATATTAAATTAATTGTTTTTCAAAACTAAATATTGGAATCATGTGGTTGATGATGTGTATTCACCAAAAGAGAGAAAATTTAATTTTATGTATATAGATTATAAGATAACACACAAATCTTGAATTTTATACTTTTGGTAGAAAAAGTCACAAACTTATTCATTAACACATAATTATATATACATTAAAATATTTTTAAAAATATTTATTTGTCTTTTCTAATTTATTATTTTTATGATTCCCTATGTTAGTATTTTTTAATATATTATGATTTATTTTTACTGTATTTTTTTCATTTTATTATCATCAATTGTACGATGAAATAATACAATTGCAAAATCATAAAATTTAAGAACCTTTTCCATTTTACTGGAACTCGACCTTATACATTTTATTTGAAAATTTTAAATTTCCGTTAAGTTTTCTTTTAATTTATATATTTGACAAATGTCACGATCAAATTTAACAATGACATTTGACACAATCTCGCAAAAATTTTTTGTCACGTTTTAATTTTATATCAACCAAAATATTAGTAGAGAAGTCTCTTAAGTGAATTTTGCTGAGGTGTCACTTAAAAAATGTCTACAAAGTATGACATGTCTTTGAAAAATACTTTACACGCACTAAATCAATTTTCTGAGATACGATTTTGCGAGAATGGATCGAAATCTTCTTGCTCGAAAATCAGTATATGTGGTTCTTTAACTCGAAGAACTAAATATGTTCCTCTCATGAAATCAATTAGTTCTCTCTTTTCAATTTCTCAAGACGATGAAGAATTGAAAAAGATGATTTTCTGGGTTACTTGGATGAGATTTTGATGTTTTGTTCTGATTCGAATTAATTATCTCTTCATCACACTTTTTCCGTGATGGGTTTAATGCGTAGTTTGCTCCTGTGTGTGCTGTGAGTCCACTTCCGATGATCCATAGCTTTGTGTTGTTGCTTACCGCGGAAGACGGATTATAGAAGGAGGAAAAAGACGGTGGTTGTGGTAATCAATGACGTGAAAAGGTTCGTGCTTTGGTTGTTAGAGATTTGATTTTGGGTTTGGTTGAATTTGTGTAAAGATCGTATTGTCGCTTAAATTTTTTATTTTTATGCTTTCGTGCTTGATTCATTTTCAAACGACGTGCTCATGTAAGTGGCAGTAGTCATGTGGAGAAGAAGTCAAACAAGAAGAATAATGGGAGAGGCTGCAATCTGATTCTTCGATTGATTTTTATAGAAAGTTCTCTTTCTAAATGTGCATTTCTTATATGTTGATTCATGTGTCCACTGAAATAGATTACAGAGAATCTCCCAAAGGATGGTTTCCTTTTTCTTAGCCACGTTAGCTTTGATAGCTTACATGTGAATCATGTACGGGTCCAAATGGTGACCACTAAAAGGGAAAAGAATGAAAACAAACACTGAATTCCACTCCGTTCCTTAAAAATTTCATCATTTATAAGGAATTTTTTGTTCATGTGATTCCTTTTCATTCCTCTTCATTCCTTTTCTCTCAAAAAATTACTGAACAAAAATATTTCCAATCAAATTCGAAGAGGAACAAAAGAAACTTTCTTTTTTTACAATTCCCTTTCATTCGTCAATTTGTTTTTCATTTTCATTCCTCTCATTCTTTTTCCTCATCATTTCTATTGTTCTTATAGTGGTCATAAGTTAGAGCCTACATGTACTGTTCATGAGTCAAATCAGTAATAAAGATTAGTAAGGTATTATTTGTATGCTTTGGTGATTATATTTATATCGATGAAGTTTAAATAAGAAGATTCTATAGCAAGATGGGTTTATATCTCCTTTTTGTGATTTTGTTTTTGTATCCTTTTCTTAAAGGGAATTTTAGGCAATATGGTAGTTTGAGTTTGTAATTAGTTTTTAGGTAGTTTTGAGTTTATAATTAGGTTTTTAGGTAGTTTCATTTGTTTTTCTTATGTGAATTTTCTATTATGCCCAATTGATTAATAGGCCTTATAGTAGAAACCTAATCATTTTGGGTTTAATGGTCATAATATATTCTGATTTATTATATATTTACGGTTTTAGAAACAATTAGATGTACAAAACTGAAAACAGAATATTTGATAAGATTCATATCAAATATTGTGGATGATTATCAAAATGGATGGTGGATGATTATTTTCGTGTTCATCCACAATTGAGTTTAAGGATCATCCACCATCCAATATTTAAACTGGATGGTGGACAATCCCTAGATTGAATGGTGGATGATCCCTAGATTGGATGATGGATGATCAATACGTATTATGGATAGTGGATGATAAAAACTGGAGGGTGGATGAAGAGAAAATCTACCATAAAGCGTGTATAAGTTTTATTTTTTACTTTCAGCAATTTGAAGAAATAATGCTGTAAGACCTATGCGTAATTTAAGGAATTAAAAGATGAGAATTATGAAAAAATTCACAAAACAAGCTAATTGGATGAGATGAGATAATAAATTGAAAGAACCCTAGATGAATTGGGGATTACTTTTTTTTCTTTCAGTTTTGTGTTTATCGCATATGTTTTCAAAATGAGTGGTTTAGTTTGGCCATTTAACAAAAAAAATATGAATATCAATTAAAGATTAATAGGTTCATTTTATTAGAGTAAAACAATCCAATCAGCAAAGAACTTCAAAACTACCCTTTTAGCAAATTATAAACTCAAAAACCATCCTATTCACCAATTTTTTCTTTCTTAAATATCCTATTGTTCGCCAGTTGCTGATGGTTGACATCGTACTTCAGGATTAAAGTTTAAGCTAGCTTTGAGGTTTGTTTGGAATCATATCTGTAATGGTTTATGTTTCATTTTTTTCTTTGTGGAAAAAGTCGTGTGCCTATTGTTTCAGTCTGTATCTACTTTGGATTCAAAGTTTCAATATCCACATGAGCTCCTACTTTTTTTTCTTTCTTCTTCTTTGTGATGAAGTTCCAGAAACAAGCAGTAAAACTCAGGATGTCATCATTGAATCTCTTAACAAAAGAACATGGGTTTTTGTTTTGTATTCAAAAGGCTGCTTTATTCTATAGGCCACGAGAAGCTTATTGAAGTTGATACCAGTTGCTCCAGTGACACTGAATTGGAACTCTACCACCATTCTTTTGAAACATCCAAAGAAGAGTTAAACTCATCAAGGTTGAAACTTGAACTGGCTCAAAGCTTTCGGTCTCTGCCAAAACCATGGGACTGTTTTATTTGCTGGAAGAGAGCTGTTAGTATCGAGTTTATCAAAGGAGCTCAAGGGTAGGGATTGCTTCAAGTGGTGGATTGAAGAACTTTTTGTTCTCAGGATTGATTACTACTCCCGACTTTTCTCTGTGATGGCGAGAATAAGTGATGTAGCATCATTCGTATCTTACGTTGCAAGTTACTCTGTTTTTGCTATGTTTTTATAACTTAAAACTCACGATAGCGTTGTTTCCTTTTCTTACAAAGATTTCTATTTTATTAGCTAGGGTTTGGTGTTAAGTTGGCTAGCTCAGCCTTATATAAAGTGTTGTAATCTCTTCGGAGAGGTATTGGTTTTTATCTGTTGAATTTATAAAGCAGAGAAGTTTCTCTCGATAAAGTCTTGTGTCTCTTCTTCTCGGTAATCCACTGATATACTCGAGAGCTAGAAATTCAAGCTACGAACGAACCTCAAGATCCATTGATACTTGAGACTTCCTTCGTATTGTTGCCCTACACCAGCTGGTATCAGAGCCAAACAATCCTCACCATGCAACCTAAGAAGAATCTCCAACAACAACTCATTGACCACAACGAGCAGTTTCTAGAAACTATGGCTTCGTTTCAACGCGATTTGAGGGAGACTCTACAGACGACAATGGAAGCCGCAATCCGCACTATGATGTAGGTACAACAACAAGTTCCCGAACAGGTATAACAACAACGTGATGCACCAATTTTTTACGAAGGGGACGAGGAAGAAGATGATGTCTCGACCGTTAATCCATTCGCACCACACCATGATTACCCGCGTCAAGAGCAGTTCCGAGACCTTCGCGTGGCTCATCATCCTTAGACTCGAAGATGGGAGTCAGGCATTAAACTAGACCTAATTTACCGGCGGACTCCAACCAAACGCTTTCCTCGATTGTCTCAACACCACCGATGAATTGCTGGACTTTAAAGAAGTTCTAGATGATATGTGAGTAAAATTGGTAGCTACTCATTTTCATGGCCACACTTCAGCATGGTGGCAGCAAGTGAAGGAGATGCGTGCTCGCACCGGAAAGGAGCGCATCTCATCTTGGGAAAAGCTCAAGAGATTGATGCGAAAAGCGTTTCTTCCCTACAACTACACTCACACTTTATACACGAAACTCCAGAATCTCCGCCAAGGAGCTCGTTCAGTAGATGAATACGCTGAAGGTTTCTTCTCTTTGATGGCTAGGAATGCCTTGGCGGAGAATGAAGAACAGAGAGTTTCACGGTTTATTGGCGGACTCCGTGGATCAATACAGAACACTCTCCGTCAGTCGATCCTTCAACAGTCTCGAAAGCTCATCAACGAGTTGTATTGATAGAGCAAAATCTGAAGACTTCAACCTCGTCTTGGACCTCTTAGCGAGCGCGGTCTTCATCAGTTCCCGACACCAGTTTCTCCAAGGCAATTGAACAAGGAAAGCCTCCAGACTTCACAACCGAGAGTCGAGCTGCGGGACAGCAACGACATGCCCCTTTTAAGTGTTTTAAATGTGGGGAGATGGGTCATCGTCAGTCCTCATGCCCCAAGCTGCAACAATGGGGTTTACTCGCTCAAGAAGACCCAATGTATGACGACTATGGTGAAGAGGAAGATGGTCCAGCGGAGACGGAAGAACAAGTAACAGGGACCCACAAAGGATCGTATGGGCACCCAAGACCGTCATGTGAGCCAAATCCCGTGTTACGGCCCACGGGACAAGCTCACCACTGTCATATGCAAACTAGACCTCTCTGTGGCCCACAGACTGCCCAGCCATTTCTCCAGGCTAGCTACGTCCTGATCTGGCCCACAGACCATCCTGCATCCTGAATCCCTCTCTCCCTCTCCGCGGGCTTGGCCAAGTCGGGACCCACGGACGTCGAAGCTCGCACAGGGTCTTGCCTCCCTTGTCCCGCGGGCTTGGCCAAGCCGGGACCCACGGGATGACGAAGCTCGCGGGTCTTGCCTCCCTTGTCCCGCGAGCTTGGCCAAGCCGGGACCCGTGGGACGGCGAAGCTCGCGGATGGTCCGGACGCCGAAGCTCGCGGGGTCTTATCTCCCGTGTCCCGCGGGCTCGGCAAAGCCGGGACCCGTGGGACGGCGAAGCTCGCGCATGGTCGGGACCCACGACCATCGAAGCTCGCCCACGGACCATGCCTTGCTCCCCGCGGGCTTGGTCTTGACCGGGACCCACGACCATCGAAGCTCTCCCACGGACCATGCCTTGCTCCCCGCGGGCTTGGTCTTTACCGGGACCCACGACCATCAAAGCTCGCCCACGGACGATGTCTAGTTCCCCGCGGGCTTGGTCTTTACCGGGACCCACGACCATCGAAGCTCGCCCA
>OVAP01006163.1:257-12133 GCA_900406295.1 Aurinia saxatilis
CAAGCCCATTTTCAGCCTACTCTGTTTGCTCGCCAGAACGACATATCTTCACTAAAACGGTCATATCTCTTCAACCGTGATTCAGAATGAGTTGAAACCACCACCAACGTGAAGCTAACTCAATTTCATATCTTGTGTCAAAATATGAGATCAAAATTCTATCAGGAAGACCTCCATCTGATATGATATTTGAAGCCCTTCTGACTGGTTCTGCATCATCATTTGCTAGTTTGCCTCCAAAAGCTCCAAAACACTCTAGAATGCTCCAAAATCACCAAATATGTGCTTTAACCTGTAAATACTAGTAAAGACTAGAAAGCCAGTTAAAAGACTCGATAAAACACTTTATATCGTCGCTAAAAACCATAAAATACACGATATGTCAAATATTCAAAAAATATACAACTGGTGTCGATCAACACCAGGGTGGTGTCGAATCGACACGCTCCTCTGTCTTTGCCATTTTTCTTCTTTTCCTTTTTTTATCTCCTCAAACTTCCATTTTTCTCCATAATTCTTCTAGATCCTTCCAAACCTCCAAAACTCGCCCATGCACCTAAAATGACTCACTTGGACTCTAATAATAGTCTATAGACTCTAAAATATTAATAATTAATATATTTATTATAATAAAAACCGGTAAAATACGAGATATATCAACTCCTTCAGACTTAGCCTTTGCTTACCCTCAAGCAAAACATAAACCAAACAGTGAAAGAGGTTTGAAAATATAGAACTCAACTTGCTTTAGAATGTCGAACTGATCTTAGTCAACTTAGTAATCCACGCATTAGCTCGACTAATTCCAAACTTGACCACCATGTACTTCTCCTTGGACTTCCTTAGCATTCCAAATAAACCCACAGCCTCATTACGAATCCGATGCCATTTTCATAGCTTGTCTCTCCATCCGATCTCAATGCCTTCGAAAGTTCTAGACTCACTTCCCATACAATGTTTGTCAAATCCACGCTTGAACAGAAATATACACTACTCTCCCCCAGACTTGAGTAGCAGTAATAATCTAAAGTATAAAGTAAATAGCGTGCTTCCGGATCATTGAGAGGTTAGTCTCTAGCCTACCTTCAAGCTTTTTTTTTTCTTCTTTTGTAACTCCCACCTCGAGAAAGCCTTGGCTTTTAATAATTCATATTTGGTAGGATAAGTCACTTTTCGAAAAGGAGAGTAGCAAATGTTTTCTCTTACTTGTTGAACCAGACAAGCATGTATGGAAGAATCAAATCCTAGTGCATTGATTACATTGAAGAGGTGCAATAAGCTCCATCCGTTCGGTTCTTCGTAACTTAGCATGGGTCTCTTTGTACTACCAATTGGCCCTTGGATTTTTCAGTAGTCTCGTTCTGAAATCAGTCTTGCTAATGATGGTCACAACTCTGAAAAAGACACAATCAAACAATCCCAGCAATGATCATAGTTTAAAACTGATTTTGACTCGATAATATGACTTGATAAAAAACAAAAAAATTTAAATTATCACAAATAAACAAAGACAAAGGAAATTACATCAGTATTTCCCTCCCCCAGACATAAACAACAATGTCCCCAGTGAGTAAAATCTTGAGGCGAGAAAAGAAAGAAGTATAAATCGAAAAGGCCAAAATCAGAAACACTTACCTTGTTCCTGCGTCGGGTGTCGATCGACACTAATGGTAACGGTCGACACTCTAAGTGTGTCGTTAGACACAAAAAGTCGATGGCCACTAAATCTGATTTATTTGAAATAATTGTTTTTCTTTTATTTTAGAATATAAAAATCGTATTAAAAATATATAATAGTAAAAAATCATGAAATAATTTAAAAAACCGTAGATGGCGACTAAATCTGAATTATTTTATCAAATTCAAAACACCAAAAAAAAATATAATAAATAGTATAAGGTAAATAAAACTCACAAGTGGGTTGGCTCCCACCAAGCGCTTAATTTATAGTCATTAGCCTGACATTTGCACGAGTTTAGAGTGATGGTGGAACAACTAACGGCACAATCTCCCGTCAGGTACTTTTTGTGAGCAAAGTAATGCTTGATTTGTTGACCATTCACCACGAACTCCTTTTCTTCGGGATTTAAAAGCACAACAACACCATAGGGACAAACGGACTTAACCGTGAAAGGACCGGACCAGCGAGAACGCAATTTCCCAGGAAATAGATTCAACCGAGAATTTTAGAGAAGGACTTAATCATTCGGTTCGAAAATGTGGTTGAGGATCTTGCGGTCATGGCGAGCTTTGGTGCGTTCCTTGTAGATCTTTGAATTCTCATAAGCAAGATGTCGAATTTCGTCTAACTCGTTGAGCTGAATCATACGCCTCTCCGCAGCAGGTTTGATGTCGAAATTGAAGTGCTTGATTGCCCATTCAGCCTTGTGTTCCAACTCCACCGAAAGATGACAAGCTTTTCCATAGAGCAAGTGAAATGGTGTAGTCCCCAAAGGTGTCTTATAAGCTGTCCGATAAGCCCATAGTGCATTATCAAGCTTTGTAGACCAATCCTTCCATTTCTTGCTAACTGTCTTCTCTAGAATCTCCTTGATTTGTCGCTTAGAAACCTCAATTTGTCCACTCGTTTGAGGACGATAAGGAGTAGCGACGCGGTGTTGAACACCAAATTGCTTGAGAATCTTAGCAAAGATTTTGTTGATGAAGTGCGAGCCTCCATCACTTATGACAACACATGGGACTCCAAAGCGAGGGAAAATGATCGTCATGAACATCTTAAGCACCACCGAAGAGTCATACGTAGGACTAGCAATGGATTCCACCCATTTAGACATATAATCCACCGCAACAAGAATGTAATTGTTGTTGTGGGAAGACGGAAAGGGACCCATGAAGTCAGTTCCCCCAACAATCAAACACCTCAACCTCAAAGATAAAGTTCTGCGGCATCTCATGTCTCTTGCTGATCTTGCCTTTCCGTTGGCAAGCATCACACTTGGATATGAAGGCATGAGCATCTTGGAACATAATAGGCCACCAAAACGTGACTTGAAGAACCTTAGAGACCATTTTGAATGTTGCAAAGTGGTCTCCATAAGATGATCCATGACAGTGAAATAGCACTACTTGAACCTCTACATCAGGTAAGCAACGGAAATGATCTCATCTTTGCAATGCTCGAACAAGTATGGATCGTCCCAAAAGAAGTGTTGAATGTCACGAAGAAATTTCTTCTTCCTGTAACTTGAAAAATCTGCGGAGGGGTCTCCGCTGCTAAATAGTTAGCAATATCAGAAAATCAAGGGGCTTCGGAAGTACTTACAGTGAAAATATCGGTGAAAGGGACAAATCTCGGGTCTGCCTCATCAGGATGTCGATCGACACTGCTCTGTTCTCGGGACTCTATTCCTGACGAAAGACTCGACACCAGGGGTAGTGTCGATCGAAACTGACCCGATCTGAGCCATATCTTCACTCAAAATTACTGAAATGCCATTAACATGTTCCTCGGGCAGTGTATCGTCAATGGGGACCTCTTCCTCATTTCTTAGCCTTGATAGATTGTCAGCAACACCGTTCTCAGTGTCCTTCTTATCCTTGACTTGAATGTCAAACTCTTGAAGCAATAAAACCCATCGAAGCAAGCGTGGCTTGGAATCCTTCTTGTTCATCAAGTACCTGAGTGCCGAGTGATCGGTGTGGACAATGACATTGGATCCCACCAAGTATTGTCCAAACTTCTCAACGGCAAATACCACGGCAAAAAGCTCCTTATCCGTGGTTGTGTAATTCCTTTGAGCATCATCTAAAGTGCGACTAGCGTAGTAGATGACATGAAGTTTCTTGTCCTTCTTCTGTCCTAGAACAGCGCCAACGGCATAGTCACTCGCATCACTCATCACTTGAAATGGTAAATCCCAATCCGGGGGTTGGACAATGGGTGCACTCACTAAGGCCTGTTTAATCTGCTCAAAAGAAGATAAACAATTAGCATCAAAATCGAATTTAACATCCTTACATAGAAGCGTGGGGAAAGGGCGGGCGATTTTGGAGAAGTCCTTGATGAATCGTCGATAAAATCCAGCATGTCCAAGGATGCTTCACACATCTTTGATAGTAGTAGGAGGCTTGAGACTAGTCATGACTTCGATCTTTGCTTTGTCTACTTCAATGCCATCTTGAGAGATCTTATGACCAAATACTATGCCATCTTTCACCATGAAATGACATTTTCCCAATTAGGAACCAAGTTCTTCTCCTCGCATCGCTGTAGGACTTTGCAATGGTTGGCCAAGAAATCATCAAAGGAGGAGCCGTAGACGGAAAAGTCGTCCATAAAGACCTCCATGATGTCCTCAATCATGTCCGTGAAGATCGCCATCATGCAACGTTGGAAAGTAGCGGTGTGTTACATAGACCAAATGGCATTCTATAATATGCAAAAGTACCATAAGGACATGTAAATGTCGTCTTCTCTTGATCTTCGAGATGAATGGCGATTTGAAAGAAGTCGGAGTAACCATCTAAAAAGCAGTAGTATGGATGATTGGCGAATCTTTCTAGCATTTGATCGATGAAAGGCAAGGGAAAATGGTCCTTCCTTGTAGCGGCATTGAGCTTGCGGTAGTCGATGCACATGCTATGGCCGGTGATAGTTCTTTGAGGGATTAGCTCGTCCTTGTCATTCTTCGCAACTGTAATCCCACCCTTTTTTGGCATTACATGAACTGGACTAACCCAAGGGCTGTCCGAGATGGCATAGATAATGTCTGCCTCAAGTAGCTTCATGATCTCCTTCTTGACTACATCTTTCAAATTTGGGTTCAGCCTCCTTTGATGCTCGATTGATGACTTTAACTCTTCTTCGAGATGGATCCTATGAGTGCATAAGTCCGGTGATATTCCTGAAATGTCATCAAGAAAATAGCCAAGAGTCCTGCGATACTTGCGCAGCTTGTTAAGGAGGAGAGTGGACTCCACATTTTTCAGAGAAGAGCTAATGATAAATGGATAAGTTTTATTCATACCGAGAAATGCATACCTTAGCCCTTGAGGGAGTGGTTTGAGGTCGAGTTTGGGTGCCTTAGCTTCATCCCATTCATTTGTTGATGCAATTTTCGTCGTTACCTTGGGTAGCAACTCTTTGGAGACCATATCGCCCATTCGGTCACTTGAATCAAGCATCTTTGAGTACCCAAGTGTCATATCATCCAAATGGTACTCCGTTGCACATACTAGAGCCTTCTCAAGAGGATCATCAAGGTGTATCTAAGTCAAAGCTTCTTCGGCTAACTCGGTAAGGACATCCACATAGAAGGTTTGGCCATCTATCGTTGGTCGCTTGATGAGCTTGTCAATGTAGAAACGCATAGAAAACTCGCCAATGTTGAGGTCGATGATGCTGTTTTGGCAATCAGTGAGAGCTCCAGCGGTTGCTAAGAATGGTCTTCCAAGGATGAGAGGCTCCTTCGGCTCTTGCTCGTACTTGAGAACAATGAAATCAGCTGGAACATAGAACTTGCCAACTCGAACAGGCATATCTTCAAGGACTCCCTCGGGGTATCGAATAGATCAATGCGTTAAGACTAAGGAGACCCTTGTGGCTTTGAAATTGGTCATTCCCATCCTCTTAACAACTGAAAGAGGCAACAGATTTTCGCACCCGGCCCAAGATCACATAAAGAGTTTCCAAAACGATCATCAAGAATTGAACAATCTAAGACAAAACTCCCTAAATCATCGAGTTTCTTCGGCATTTGATTGAGAATCATTGTTGTAGCTTCTTGAGTGATTGCATAGACTCCCTCCAAGATGCTACAATTTCTGGAAACCATCTTCTTAAGGAGGCATTTGAAAGGTGGCAATTGCTCGATTTAATCAAGAAATGGAAACACAAGCCTCACTTGTCCGAGTATCTCTTTACACACAGCCTCCTCTCGTTCCTTCTTAGACTTCTTAAGGGCTGCTAGGTAAGGGACTCTAGGCTGGAAGACACGTCCATGAGCTTTAGATTGTTGATCGGTTGGTTTCGTCTTGGAAGAAGAAGTTGGAGACTGTGTCTCTGACAGGTGTTTTCCGAGACGTGTCGAGCGAGTTACGCAGAGTGGTCTAACCTTTAGCGGTGTGAGCATCGACACAAATAGGTGTTGATTGACGTCTTTCAGAATATCGATCGACACTCGGCTCTAAATTACTCTCCGTCGGGGATTTTCCCGCGGGGTGTCGATCGACACCCTCCTGGTGTCGGTCGAAACCACTCTGTTCTTCGATCTCGTCTTCATCATCTTCAAACATACCAATCAAGTTATCATGTCCACTCATTCTGGACGTCCTCATCCTTCTGAACCAGTTGTTTTCCACTTCTAAGAGTGATGGCATTGCAATTTTCTTCGGATTGGTGTTGGTCTTTCCGGGAAGAGATCCCTCTTGTCTTCGTACCGCCTCAGCCGTTTGAGCTACTTTAAGATCAGTCTTCTTCAAATGGGTAGTCAGCTACTCGATCCTCTCATTGACATTGGAGATCTTTCCATCAAGGTCCGTGTAGAGATAGTCAATTTTCCCAATGAATGTGACCGTCAACTTTTGTTGTCCATCCAATATTTGCTTCAACATTGATTACATCTTGTTGACTTGCCCCTTTGGAGATTAATAAGATGTGTTCCTATAGCTTCTTCCTTTAGCGACCGACTATATGAACTTTTGGCCATTGTTTCCTACATAAGCGACATCTTCTTCATCTTCTTCCTTTTGGACAGCATGTACATCAGCCAAATGAACACTCTTTTGATTGGTCTTGATCAATAGCTTCACCGTCTCGCAAAGCTCTTTCGCCAAATCAGCCTCCACACTATTCACTTTCCTTGATCGAGCATACTCCTTGTTCTTGTCTCTATAGCTTTCAGCAAGGTTTTCAATGAGCTCTTTGGCTCCATCCACGCTTTGTGTCATGAAATTCCCCTTGCTTGCGGCATTCAAGGCAGCCTTGTAGTACCATCCAACACCATCATAAAAAATGCTAAGTAGCTGGCTCTCGGGGTAGCCATGGTGTGGAAAATCTATGCGATAAGACTTGAACCTTTCCCAAGATTCACAAAAAGACTCGCCGGACAGCTGCTCAAAGTTGGCAAGTTTGGCCTTGAGAATAGTTGTCTTTTGCTTGGTGTAGTAGTGGTCCAAAAACGCAGCTCCAATCTGATCCCATCCGTAGACAGACTTTGGTGTAAGAGAGTTTAACCAACCAACAACCTCAAAAAGCTTGCAATGGTTGTAGTCATGTGGCACTCCATCAGCTTGTGAAGACCCACAAATATTCTCGAACCTATCGATGTGATCGATGGGGTTCTCGTGCTCATGTCTATGGAATGGCCTTTGCTCACCAGCTGAATGAGTTGAGGCTTGATCTCATAGTTCGTCCTAGTAAGAGGAGGGATAACTATCGGTGATCTCTCCTTGTAGAAAGTATGAGGCCTATCCGTTCCTCCAGTTGTGACTAACTGTTGGTTCTTTTCAGCATGCATTTGCCTCATCTCCTCATGCATTTTATTGTTGTCTTCTCTCATCCGAGCATTATCCTCAGCAATTCTCTTCATCTCTTCTAGCATAGACGCGAGATCAATTTTTCCTGGCATTGTGGCTGTTTTTACTTAGTTTTCCGGTTGTTTCTTTCGGCTCTTTCTAACTTAGTGTAGTCTAAAAGCTCTTCAGAACTGTCATTCCTCAAGTGCATAAACCTAAAACACCAAAGAGAAAAATCGAAAAGAAACTATTTAGTAAATAATTAAAATAAAAAACAAGCAAATAAAATCCTAAAACTAAAATAGAATTCGATAAACTAGAATGCAAGTTTTAATTGGTCCCCGGCAACGGCGCCAAAAACTTGATACACAAAGTTTTAACCTATGTATTCTAACCGCAAGTGCACAACAATTATCAGTTATAGTACTAAAGGTATTGAATCCACAAAGACCAATAAATTGCAAAATAAATTAATAAACTCTACATAAATTCTAGGACAGAGGCTTTAAATCACTAATTATCAATGACTAACAGATTGTGGGGGTTAAACAATTAGTGCCAAAGCTAGGCTTTTGGGACTTCAGATTTAGACTCAAAACAGCAACCAAACGCGTCGAGTGTCGATCGACACTGCACGGGGAATTCAGGTACCAACTTAATTCTTGAACTTGAAAACCTATTGTAATGCATACCAACTTCCATTGGGAATGCAATCTATGATTAAACCCTATCAAACCCAATTCTTTTGTGAGTTTTAAGGGATTAATCATGCATTAAACCTAGGTTCAATTTTTCATAAACTATATAAACCAAATTCCTTTGTGATAGATAATCTACTCCTAATAAGATTTGTTCTAGCAATTATTAACACTTCCATGTATAATAATTAGCCTATGACCTAAACTTTTGGTGATCAATCAAGAGCTAGCATTAAACTTAATCTAGAGGAAGAATTAAAGGTTCAACCTAAATTCACCCTATGACTATCAATTCTTCATCTAAACCCTAGGAACCCTAAGCCTAACAAAAGATCTACTCAGACATAGCTAAGCAAAACATCAAGCAATCAATTGAAAAGAACCTAAATTAACAACGAAAAAAACATGAGAAAAAGGGTTCAAATATACTTCTCTCCCTTACAAAATCTCTCTAAAGAAAATAATGCATAAGCCTAAACAATGGATGTATAAAAAGTATTTAGGGTCTAGGACGGATTTCAGAATTAGGGAATTTACATGAAAAAATTGGTATAAAGCTTCGTCTTGAGTTTTTGCCACTTTTCTTCGTTGCCTTTTTTTGTCTCCTCAAGCTTCCATTTTGCTCCATAATTCTTCTAGATCCTTCCAAAGCTCCAAAACTCGTCCATGCACCTAAAGTGACTCACTTGGACTCTAATAATAGTATATAGACTCTAAAATATAAATAATTATATATCTATTATAATAAAAACCGGTAAAATACGAGATATATCAAACTTCTAGAGGTTGGTATCATTTATGCTATCTTTGATAGTAAATGGGTTAGCCCTGTTCATGTAGTGCCAAAAAAAGGTGGTGTGACTATTGTTAAAAATGATAAAGATGAGTTGATTCCAACTAGAACTGTCACATGCCATAGGATGTGTATTGATTATAGGAAACTGAACGATGCCACTCGTAAAGACCATTTTCCTTTGCCCTTTATTGTTCAGATGCTTGAACGTTTGGCTAACCATGCTTACTTTTGCTTTTTACATGGTTATTAAGTTTCTTTCAGATTCCGATACACCCAGACGACCAAGAGAAGACTACATTCACATGTCCTTATGGTACCTATGTTTATCGTCGAATGCCATTCGGACTGTGTAATTCTCCGATGACATTTCAGCGATGCATGATGTCCATTTTTTCCGATATGATTGAGGACATCGTAGAAGTGTTTATGGATGACTTCTCCGTCTACGAGTCTTCTTATTCTAACTATCTTTCTAATTGTGCAGGTTTTTGGAGCGATGTGAAGAGAAACATCTTGTGCTTAACTGGGAGAAATGCCACTTCATAGTGAAGGACTGAATTGTCTTGGGACATAAAATTTGGAAAGTGGCATTGAGGTTGAGAAGGCCAAAATCAACGTGATGATGAGTCTATAGCCTCCTGATTCTGTAAAAAGAATCATGAGCTTTCTAGGACGTGCGGGTTTCTACAGGCGTTTATCAAGGACTTCTTCAAGATAGCTCGCCCGTTGACTCAGCTGTTGTGCAAGGAAACCAAGTTCCACTTCGACAACGAATGCCTTCAAGCCTTTCTCGCAATCAAGGAAGCATTGGTGGACGCACCAACAGAACCGCCAGATTGGGAGCTGCCATTCGGAGTGATGACCGATGCTAGTGATTATGTAGTCAGTGCTGTTTTGTGGCAGTGGAAAGACAAGAGACTCCATGTTATTTCCTATACTAGTTGACCGCTACATGACGCGCAATGTAAGTATGCTACTACTGAAAAGGAGTTGCTTGCAATTGTGTTTGCTTCTGAAATTTTTTGATCCTATCTTGTTGGTTCCAAGGTTATTGTTCACACTGACCATGCCGCCTTGCGNCTGAAATTTTTTGATCCTATCTTGTTGGTTCCAAGGTTATTGTTCACACTGACCATGCCGCCTTGCGGTATTTGCTTAACAAAAAAAGACGCCAAGCCTAGGCTTCTGCAATGAATTCTTTTATTGTATGATTTTGACTTGGAAATCAAGGACAAGAAAGGAGTTGACAATGGAGCAGTTGATCACCTGTCGATGATGCAAGTAGATGATGATGTACCAATCAACGACAATCTTCCCGAGAAGAATGTTTAACTATCGACATCTATTATGCCGAGGAGGCTGCGGAAATTGAGGAGTGTGAGATGCCTTGGTTCGGAAAGATAGCCAATTATCTAGTTGCGGAGAAAGAACCCGAGAAGTTCACTGAACATGACAAGAATAATTTTTTACGCGACATCATACACTATTTTTTGGACAAGTCGTACATCTACAAGAAGTACACCGATGGTGTCTTTCGATGATGCATTCCCGAAGACGCGGTCACTGAAATTTTACATCATTGTCATGCTTCTTCTTATGCAGGTAACTTCGCGACTTTCAAGACAGTGTCTAAAGCTCTACAAGCTGGATTTTGGTGGCTTACGATGTTCAAAGATGCACATGATTTCATCTCCAAATGTGACACATGTCAGCGACATGGTACCATTAGCAAGCGGAATTAGATGCCTTAAAACTTCATCCTAGAGGTTGAAGTGTTTGATGGGGAATCGACTTCATGGAACCATTCCCAATCTCTGGGAAGAATGAATACGTCCTCGTTGTCGTCGACTATGTCTCCAAATGAGTGGAAGCACTCGCAAGTCCGACCAACGATTCAACGGTAGTGCTTAAGATGTTTAACTTTGTTATTTTTCTCAGGTTCAGAGTACCGAGAGTTGTTATCAGTGATGGAGGGTCTCATTTCATCAACAAAGTCTTTGTGAACCTACTAAGGAAACACGGAGTCAAACACAAAGTTTCTACAGTTTATCATCCGCAGACGAGCGGCCAGGTCGAAGTCTCAAATCGAGAAATCAAAGAGCATCATGCAGAAGACGGTGAAAGTCTCTCGTAAGGATTTGTCCGAGCAGTTAGATGATGCACTTTGGACCCATAGGACCGCAACAAGACTCCATTTGGCACAATGCAATTTCACCTTGTCTACGGAAAGTCTTGTCATCTTCCGGTTGAACTCGAGCACAAATCAGCATGGGCGGGGAAGAAAATAAATTTTGAGCTTAAGCCAGCACATGAGCGTCGTTTGATCCAATTAAATGAGCTTGATGAGATTCGCCAAACCGCGTACGGAAACTCCAAAATTTACAAGGAGCGGACGAAAGCCATCCATGACAAGAAGATCATTTCCCGCGACTTTGCTGCCAATGATCATGTATTACTTTTTAACTCTCGTTTGAAGCTTTTTACAGCAAAGTTGAGGTCGCGGTGGTCTAGCCCTTTCACCATCAAGGAAGTGAGACAATATGGAACAGTCGTTTTATTTGACAAGAACGGTTCTGAGTTTATTGTCAATGGGCAAAAATTAAAAATGTATCTCGCGGATACGGCGATCACTGACAGTGAAGTTATTCACCAAAGTGACCCAATTAGCGCATAAAAGGCGTGCGAGTAAGCTATGTGACTTAAAACGAGCGCTAAGTGGGAGGCAACCACTAGGTAGATTTTTATTTTAAAAAAGAAAATTTCCTCTTTTATTTTTTATTTTTACTAACATATTAATTTTTAATTTTGATTTTAAGTGTTTCAGAAGGAAAAAAAAAAAAGAGAGGTTACTGTTCACTGTGGGGGTCGGATTCCACCCCCGAAGATTGATGCATGGAACGGCTCGG
>OVAP01006164.1:0-12133 GCA_900406295.1 Aurinia saxatilis
ACCATATTTTTCTTTTTGGTAATATATTTTCAACTTATGACAAAAAAAAAACATATTGTTCGATCTATGAGTTGAGCTGATCGATTATTTGGGATTGGAGGATCGTTGGATTCGAAATCCATTGCTGATTTCGTTGATTCCGGTGGCGATTTGATCTTATCGCCTGATACTTCTGCAGGTGATCTGTTTCGAGGGATTGCTACAAAGTGTGGGAAAAGCATCATGAGACGGATACTTTTGCATCTTAGCGTCTCACCAGAGTTTCTTTTTCAAAGAAACTCGATTGTGATATTTAGATATTTTCATTGCTCGAATGATGATTCTGATGAGTATCTGGTGATTCTAAATTGGCAATTAATTGTTGATAATGATCTGTTTGCATTATATGCAGTTATTCTGAATTGTTATCTTCGAGATAGAATCAGAATCTTCAACCTCCTATGTTATTCGTCGCAAGGCACTGTTGGTCATAGGCTACAGGGTCAGTGATCTTACTTAGTCCCTTTGAGAGAGTCTTGCTTAGTTAGAAAATATACATTGAATGTGTTTGGTTGGTTTGTTTTGTACGAGTGGTTCTGAAATGGAGTGACCACATCTTAATCAGTAACTTCCCTGCTTTGTAGCTAGATTATGTGATTGATATTCACAAGTGCTTTCGTATGGTTTTTAGATTTAAGAGAGTGTATGATTAAGGAGGCTAGAAGATTCTAACAACAAACAGAGATCACTACAACACTCCAGGTTCATTATCTATCTCACTTTTAAAGTTTTAATCTCTTGCTCTAGTTTGATCTCCAGAACATGAAATTATATATAGAAATCATTAGTCTATATTATGATGATGGTTGATAGGGATGATATTTTACCGCTTTTTAGCATATATTTCAATTACTTTTTATAATGAAACTAAATGATTTCAAGATAAAAGTGATGGTTTTCACTATTTTATGTTTTCAAAGTGTTTTTGTGGAAATGAGGCTTTTTATGTCATAAATGGGCATTATTCTCCAAGTTCAGCAATTCAATACCAGATGTTCAGGGCCAGATGAATCTGTTGTGCATTTTGGATTGAAGTGAGAATTAAAAACAATCAAACCACGTGAGTCAGCTGTCACATGGGCTTGGAATCAATTCATTAGTCCCAACGACCAAGAAGTTACTCTCTTAGTATTGAAGAGTGGTGAAGAGGATCAGTTCAATGCTCTAGAAGTTTGGCATTAGATGAAGACCTTCCTTATCATACATTTCTCTGATATTTTGACACAAGATAGAATGAAGAAGTCAGATGTCCAATGCAAGTGGAATGAATCCATTCCAACGGTAAGATATTGAGTTATGCGGATTCTACGGAAGACAGATTGTGCAGTTTTGATATGAAGCAGTCGAAGAACGCGAAGGAAGAACGATCGATCGATTGCCGTATTGATTTGATCGATCAAGGCCCAAAAATTCTCTTGAAGCCCATGAATTAAAGCCTATGAATGAGTCAAAACCCAAGGATCCATTAGAAGCTTCCAGACGTGTCTGGAGATATTTAGTGGTTACCAAAATATATTTTTTGCTAACTATCGATCGAATATCCTTTTTATTCGATCGACTGAAGAAGATAATATCAAATATTGTGAATCTCTTCAGCTGATCTTCTCTTATACCTTTACTGAAGCCCTTGGTCGTACCTCACTCTCTATAAAAAGAGACTTCTCATCTCAGAGAAGGGTGTGCCTCTCTTTCACCACAACTCTCAAGAGAGAGCACTTAGATTTCACTTTCTCTCAAATTCTTTTGTAATTTCGTCTTGTTATTGTAAGGGAGAAGATTTCATACTCCTTGTCTACTGATTGGAGAATTTCTAAACCCTTTTCTATTTATTTATGATGTCAATTTCTATGGTTTTTGCTATGGTTTTTACTATCATTCTTGAGTATATCTTATGTTGGGAATATGAGTTTTCAAAGGAGTTTTTAGTGGCTTGACAGATAGGTAGGATTTATGCTTATTATATGATTGCTTAGGTTTGACACCCTAGGTGATTTGTTATAAATTGATCTCTTCATTTTGACAGTATGATGAGATTGATAAGAACTAGTATTAAATGATAGGTAAACAACTTCTGCCGTTTGCTTTCCTAGTTTACACTTTATGACTATTGTGTGAATTAGGATGTTAGACATGTTTAATCATGACTATGAAAATAGGAAGATTAATTTATGATTGGCTTGAATACTTAACCGGATTTTTATCTGCCTATAAAACCTGATAATTTAATCCATGAACCCTAGAGAATTCTCTGAAACTCGAAAATTGCAACAACTGCTTATTTATCTTTTTTTATTATTTCCTTTCATTTTTGCATTTTTCTATAAAAACCTTTCCATTCGATCGATTGACTAAACTCATTTCATCGACCAAAAAACCAAAAACTATCTTTTGTTGCTTAGCTCAAGTTAAATCGATTTTGCTACTGTATACACTTTGCCTCCCTGTGGATTCGATCCCTAAGTACTGCTGCGAGAGCCTGTGCGCTTGCAGGAATATTTTGGGCAAAAACTAAATCTCCATCAATGGTCTAGACGATTATACAAGCTTGATGAGTTGGTCAATATGTTTTTGTAGGATTGGAGAGAAGGCATGATTGGGTATAAAACTTCATTAAGAATCCTTGATGTGATAGTATGGAGGTAAGCATTTTCCGTTTAGTCAGAGAGCACTTTTAATTTTATTGGTCTGGTATTTTACTCATGTACAGATTTTTTAGATGGATAACAAGAGCTTTTGTTTTGTTAGTAATAGTAATAAAGATTTATGTGATTCGTTATCCCAAAAATTGGTTGTCTTTTGCAGATGAAGAAAGACCTTTTGGCTGTTCTTTCTGATTCTGGAAAATCTCATTTAGCAATGAAAGGCACATGTTTCTTTCTTATGCACTCATGTCATCTTGCTTTATTTTTGTTCGGTTTCTATCTTGTATCTAGATTTGGTTTCTGTTTTGTATCTCTTTTGTGTGCATTGTGAGCTATCCTTACTTGCCTTTTCTCTAGAATTGGTTGATTAGTGTTTCGAGACAGAAGCATCAAGACAAAGTTCTCATGGTCGCTAAGGATTACTCTACTCTATAGAAGGTTAACGAGAAGTGTCCTGGCCACGCCGTTCTCATTCCTCTGGTGCTTGATTCACAGACTGCCCACAAGTTTGATTCACAGACTTTTCTCTATTTTACTTAAAGGCTACAACAATGTACATGAAGATTGATCAACATATGTAAGCAAACAAATGTCTTAAAACAATATATGTACATGCATGACTCATGAGTTATTTAGCTTGTCAACACTGCAGTTGAGATGAGTGCATACCTTTTTTTTTCATACATGTACACATAACTAAGAGCTTAAAAGAGCAAGTAAAACTTACAATGATTTAGATATGTTATTTATAAGTTTCTTATTCGTAAAAAAATAAAGAGATCTTTTGTAACTAAGTTTGTACCACAATATAAATGTTTTAATGTATTACATTTTTTACAAATGATGCATATATAAAGTTTCTTGTATTCATGAGCTTGAAATAAAATAAGCTGTAATTTTTATCTTTATTTGCCACATTCTTGCATATCCATAAATTCAAAAAATCTAACAAATTTGGATTCAACAACAAGTAACCCGTTTATGAAAATCTAAATCACAAAAATTGAATGTAACTACAAGTAATGCATTTATTGCTAACAAATAGACTTCTTACCAACAAAGAAACATTTTTCTTCCTCGGTGATTTTAGGGGGGAAAACAGAATTTTGGAGATTGTTGGGATACATGAACTATTTTTTAAAACCTTTTTGCTATCTCCAAAATTCTTCTTTCTCTAAAATCACTAAGGAAGCAAAGATTTCTTTGTCGGCAAGAAATTTATTTGCCATAAACAGATGCATTACTCAGTGTAGTAGGAGAAAAAGTCATTATTCGTTATGACCATGTATCAATATTGTGGATTTTTTTTTTTGCTGCACGCAAAGAAGTATGTGCCACCAAAAAAATTTTATGGCAAAGAAACATGTGCTTGCTATTAGTTCTCCGTAAAATTAATAGCAATTTATATTTTTCTAATCTAGCGTTGCTTCTCAAAGCAAAGTATTCAAAATATTGAGGATAAATTGAGCGATAATATGTTTTTGTGGCTAAACCATATGAAAGAATTTAGAAGAAGTATATATCAGCATACCCTAGAAATATCTGGATTTTTAGTAAAATGTAACTTAGAAATCGAGTGAAAAGTTTGTGCATGCTTATTCGTCATTAAGTCTTTAATTTCTTGTTGAATAAAGCGAACATATGTCGCTTGAGAAATTTTAATCTTATTGGATAAAATTTAACTGATAAAAGTATGAAGCTGAACATTCTAAGGATGAAGTGATGAAACTGAGCTTTGCTACTCAAGAATACATTAGGCGCTGATCATAATCAAGATTCTGTCAAATCGTAATCACAGATTGAGACTAAGCCTATTAGCGCCTTCAGCTATTGGAACTTTACAAACTTCAGATATGATTTCTTGCAGCCTCTTCGGATCGACCTTATATATAGAGAAAGACCAAATATCACAAATTCAAATTCATTTGCTTCTTCCTACTAAGGAGATTGAATTTGTTCACCAGAGCACCGAGATTGAGGAACTTAAAATGAAATTCCTTGGGAAGAGATTTATATAATTTCCCCGATGAATATGCCTAAAAAGACGAGGAAGATGAAAAATAGGATAAAAAAATGTAGACATTTCTTAAAAAAAGGATTGATAGAATTCTCAAATGTACTTTATACACTGAACTATTGGAACAAGACGCCTATTAAATAATTTGAGATAGTAAAAAGACAAGCGTTAAAGTAAGTAATTAAAATATTTTAATTCATAGTTTAACTTTTATTTTGAAGGACATGTGTCATTTTTGTTGTTGCTAATGTGTCATTCAAGTGCAGAGGGCTCACCTCCTTTCATGTATATGATTTACTAGGTTAGTTGCCTGCACCCTGTGCGGGCTCGAATGTAATCGATAAAAATATTTTAAACTTTGTTTTGTGGTGTTCCGAAATTAAAGCACATAAAACGTAAGTGCACTTCCATGTCAAGCTCTCATAAAATAGTATTGTAAAATGTAAAAAAGTGTCTGGAAACGAAAAAACAAATAAACTATAATGGTAAACTATGCAAGTTGTTGAATGCTTCCGTGTAAACCACCTTCATGGTTTTCTTTTGATCCTTTCCGTCTTTGTCCGTAATCAAAACTTTAAGTCCGGTCCTGGATTTAACTTAGGATAACGCGACATAGAGTTTTCCATGTGAAAACACTTACCTGGTAGATATATTCCAACACCCTCAAGTGATTGACCTTGACTTTTATTGATCGTCATTGCGAAAGCTAAGTTGACAGGTTACTACATGCGACGCATTCTGAAAGGAAAGTTTCCATCCGGTGGTGTCAAATACATCCTTGGTATTAAAACCTTCGGACTTTTCATCTTATCACTTCCGGTTATGGTGACAGCTTCGAGCACATGACGTTGCATCTGAGTAATAATCAGCCGTGTTCCATTACATAGTGCACTCTTTGTATCAATATTTCGCATACACATTACATGAGCACCAACTTTTAGCTTCAATTTGTGTTTTGTAACCCGGATACGCGGAAATCCTAAGGTACTTGTCGGGGTAAACAACATCGTCGTTAGGGTCAACATCGTCAGCATTAATATTGTATGAGCGAATGTAAATTTTCTCGGCACCTGAAAATATAAAAATTAAATACCAATCTTTAATTACTGCATACATTGTTTCTAAAAAATGTTAGAATGTTTAGCACATCATAATGTAAAATGTAAATATTATTGGATAATAAATGTTTTAATCTATATACTAATAATTTGATAAAGCGTATACATATGAGTAGTAAATGATTTTTGTAAGAATATTGTATTATCAACTGATCAAATATTGTATCATACATTTAGGTAATTTTCTAACTATGGTAAGCAAATAGAGTAAATAAAGTAAATCAATATCCAATGGAGAGAAAAATAGTAAATAAAAACTCAAAAGAGATAGAGTAGGGTCGTAATCAAACTAAAACGAAGAGTAAAATAATAAAAGAAAACCCCAATAGGTCTTAAAGCTGTGGATAGTCGTCTTGAGGAAATCATCAGTTGCCTCCAAGTTTGTTTCTCGAGTCCGCTGAACTGGTTTAAGGATTCTAATCCTTTTGGTCCCAACTTGTTCTCACGAAGTTTTTCCCAGGCCTGTTAAGAAAGCACATTAATTGTTATTATCTACTATATTATAGTTGGTAAAGTAAACATGTCATATATTGCAAAAGGCTTAGAATCTTACATCGATGAGAATATTTATGTCTCCTGGTCTATGCTTCCTACCCGTGACAATCTCAATCACTGTAACCCCGAAACTGTATATGTCCAACTCCGAGTATATCCCCTTATCCAGATATTCGGGAGACATATATCCACTGTATAACATCAACATTAAAACTAAAATTCTAATTTACTTATTTCAGAATATAGGAATTGTATCAGAGATATTACCGCATTCCAACAGTCGTCTGTGTAATAGGTTGGTCCTCGTTTCTTGGATGTGTACGGGCCAAACCAAAGTCAGATATCTTTGGAGTCATATATGCATCCAAGAGAATATTAGAGGGTTTCAAATCTCTGTGGAATATCATGTTTCGGGGTCCATCTTGTATGTATGCCAGCCCTTTTGCAATCCCAATTATTATTATCTTGAATTGAATGGACCAATCAAGGTCTCTATCTGCAAATGGTCACATATATTTAGGTTTGTTGATTTTTTTTCAGTATATATATTCATATGTAAATCAACTACTTACCAAGTAGGTGTCGTTCGAGGCTTCCATTTGCCATGTACTCATACACCAACAACTTTTCTGCATTATGTACTCACCACCCATAGATTCGGACAATGTTCATGTATTGAAGTCTTGCAATGGATTGGGTCAGGTAATTTATTACCTTATACACTTTACCGAACCCTCCTTGTCCGATTTCATGGGAGAAATCACGTGTAGTTGCGCCTATCGTTGCAAACTCTATGGGAGGAAAGGTACGTGCTTCTTCTGCAATCTCTGGTAATATTGTCTCTATCCTTCAATTTAAGAGAAAGCAACAGTCAACAACGTAAGCATGATATTGTAATATGATTTTTTATCAAGCACATATGAGTTGTTTCTCGGGTTCTGTTTTGCCTCCTTTTCCAGAAACAAAACACAGCTATACAAAAGAGTGTGAAGACCAGGATGCCAATGCAACATCCTACAATGAGTCATGTTCTGCTTTCCTTCTTTTTGCATGGAAACAAAATAAAAGAGGTCAGTGATAGGCCTGTCAATTAAGGAGTGTTTTGCTTTGGTTTCAGAGGACCAAAGCAAATATATTCACCAAGTGATCACCGCATTGATGATACTCGGTCAGAGTCACAATTATTAGTAGTATCCTGAGCAAATGAGACATATAAAATACCTTCCCATCTGATGTACAGATCTTGACCTCCCGAGCCTGCAGTGTAGTTTTGAAGGTCCACGAGGTCTCACTATTAAGTGATACAATCTGACAAAGACATGCGATTTGGGTAGACAAATAAAGCAAAAGCTGTACCAAAACAGTCTCCTAGGCACTTGTCTCGACATTTTCCGAAGTTATTCACAGTAAACCGATTGGTGTCACTAGTAGCTGAATCCGGCCATTTCATATTCTGCAGCCGTTCAAACCCGTGTGCAGTGCAGCTCAGTGGTGTATTCCTCGAACATTTGGTTGTATTTGACTGGAAACCTGGGACACAAATACACTTCGATGTTGGCTGGACTGTCTACAAGAAGCAGTAACTGTTGCAACCGCAATAGTTATAAAAATCGCAGCGGGTGCCGAACACTCTCCTGTGGGTTAGCACTAATCTCGAGTAGGAAGAAGGGGTGTCTGGGTTATACACAAAGACCCGGTCTTCGCCGGTAGATTTAAAGAGAATAGTATCGATCCTAGGAATGGCTACGGTTGATCGATTTCTTCACCAAGATTGACCGAATCTTTTAAAATATGTGAATGTGTTGTAAACAAAAAAAAAATGGGGAGGAGAATGGGTAGTGTGTAAAATCAATAAAATAAAGTCTCGGAAACACTTTAAACAAGTATTTTGGGAGATTTGATGAAAATAGTGAAATCTCCATAAAATCATCTTAGCTCTGTATGAACCCTAATTTTTTGTACATGTCATGTTTGAGAAAGCTGATGTAACTTTTGGAGATGCTGGTGTAAGTTTTCGCTAAAGACATGTAACATATTTTTTACACTAATTTTAGCTCAAAGATTGACACATCATCAAAATTCCCTTAAGGTACTTGGGAAATAGTAAGAAGAGGGATTTCAGTTTTTATTGTTTTATCATGTAAATATACCAGTCATAGTGATAGTGTATAATTGATGGTATCAAAATTTTAGACACATTAAAAAAAAATTGTTTGACGAAATTAAGAAAAATACATTTTTGGCCCAAGCCCACGACTGATAGGTGATATTTTACTGGTTTTTACCATATATTTCAAGTACTTTTAATGACGAAACTAAAGGATTTCAAGATAAAAGTGATGGTTTTCACTATTTTATGTTATCAAAATATTTTTGTGGAAATAAGGATTTTTGGTCATAAATGGGCATTATTCTCCAAGTCCAGCAATTCAGCACCAGATGTTCGGGGCCAGATGAATCTGTTGTGCATTTTGGATTGAAGTGAGAATTGAAGATAATCAAGCCACATAAGTCAGATGTCACATGGGCTTGGAATCAAGTCATTCGTCCAAACGACCAAGAAGTTATTCCCTTAACACTGAAGACTAGTGAAGAGGATCAGTCCCACGCTCCAGATGTTTGGCTTTAGATGAAGACCTTCCACAACATAGATTGCTCTGAGATTTGGTCACAAGATAGATGAAGAAGTCATATTTCCAATACAAATGAAATGAAGCAATTCCAACTGTTAGATATTGAGTTATGCTGATTTTACGAAAGACAGATTGTGCAGTCTCGATGTGAAGCAGTCGAAGAACGCGAAGGAAGAACGATCGATCGATTGCCATATTGGATCGATCGATCAAGGGCCCAAAAAGTCTCTTGAAGCCCATGAATTGAAGCCTATGAGTGAGTCAAGGCCCAAGGATCCATTAGAAGTTTCCAGACGTTTCAGCAGATATTCAATGGTTTCCAAAATATATTTTTTGATAACCATCGATCAAATATCCCTTTTATTCGATCGGCTGAAAAATATAATATCAAATATTATGAATCTCTTCAGCGGATCTTCTCTTATCCCTTTACTGAAGCCCTTGGTCGTGCCTCACTCTCTATAAAAAGAGACTTCTCATCTCAGAGAAGGGTGTGCCTCTCTTTCAATAAAACTCTCAAGAGAGAACACTTTCCTTTCATATTTCTCTTAAATTCTCTGTAAATTTCGTCTTGCTGTTGTAAGGGAGAAGATTTCATCCTCCTTGTCTACTGATTTGGAAAAGTTTTCTGAACCCTTTGCTATTTATTTATGATAATGATTTTCATTGCTTTTGCTATGGTTTTTGCTTATTGTATTTGAGTAGTTCTTTTGTTGGGGATAAGGGTTTTCAAAGGGGTTTTAAATGGCTTGACAGATAGGTAGAATTTATACTTATTACATGATTGCTTAGGTTTGACACCCCAGGTGATTTGTTATATATTGATCTCTTCATTTTGACAATATGATGAGATTGATAAGAACTAGTATTAAATGATAAGTAAACAACTTTTGCGGCTTGCTTTCGTAGTTTACACTTTGTGACTATTGTGTGAATTAGGATGTTAGACATGTTTAATCATGACTATAAAAATAGGGAAATTAATTTACGACTGGCTTGAATACTTAACCAGATTTATCTGCCTATAAAACCTGAATAGTTTAATCCATGAACCCTAGAGAATTCTCTGAAACCCGACAATTGCAACAATAGTTTACTTATCTTTTTCTTTTATTTCGTTTTCATTTTATAAACCAAAAACTCTTTCCAATCGATCGATCGAGTAAACTCCTTCGATCGACCAAAAACCAAAAACCTTTCTTTTGTTGCTTAGCTCAAGTCAAATCAGTTTTGATGTTGTGTACACTTTGCCTCCATGTGGATTCGATCCCTAAGTACTACTGCGAGAGCCTGTGCGCTTGCAGGAATATTTTGGGTAAAAACTAAATCCCCATCAAGTTTTTTGGTGTCATTGCCGGGGAGCAATAGTTGTACCACTAGCATTAAGAGTTGATTTTCAGACTAAACTTTTATTTATTTTCATTTTATTACATATCAGTTTTTCTTGTTTTTCGGGAAATTCATTAAAAGAAAAAAGAAAAAAAAGATGGAAGGCTGTGAAGTTTCAGGAGTCTCTAGAAGACTTGCTATGGCAAAGCTGATGGACCGCTCACATGAACCTGACGTTGGAATGAATTTTTCCAGCACCTGTGGAGCATCAAAGGAATTCTCAGTCTAAAGCTTCAACAAAAGAGTTTTGCTCAAACATTGGAAGCAAAAGAGTTTTGCTCATTCCTTGACGAGTTATACGAAGAAAGAAATGCGGAACTTGATGCCTTGGAAGCTAAATCAATGCAGGAAGTCTCTTGCAACTATTCTAATTTATTACCTAATGATGATTTGTGTTGTGAATTTAATGATACCGGTCTTGAAGATTGCTTTGTTTTCGATTTGAACATGGAAGAGCTTCCATTCGATCGATTTACAGAAGGAATCGATCGATGCACTCCCTTGACTTATAAAGAAAATTTTGATAAAATGAGCCTCTTGTGCTGAAGATAAGTATTTTTCTAATGATGATACTTTGCTTAATACCTCAAGTTTTTCGTGCATAAAGTACTTCAATGTTCATGAGAAGAAAGAATCTTTCGATAGCACGCTTACAAGGCTTCAAGAGTCTTTTGTTGAAGAAGTCCATGATGATGCAAAAACTAATATCTATGATGGAGATAATCATCTTACAGGTTTTGAAGTCAATTCATTTTCTGAAAACGCATTTAAACTTGGTATTGATTTCATATTTTCATCAAATGCTTTTGGTTCTAATGAGCATCTAATTATCAAGGACCATTCCAAGATAAATGCTACGTTTGCTCTAAGCTTTCTTGTAGAAACTTTTGTCCCTTTCGTATGGACAACTGTGTGCTTCTTTGCATACTTTGCTTTTTGCAAAAATATGAGAATGACCAAAGGTGCATTGGCCCAACCTTTTGATACTTTTGACTAGCATTATGCCGAGAAGTCGAGCTAAACGACTATAAACAAAGGCGCTGAGTGGGAGGCAAACCACCGGTACGTTTTAGTTTTGATTTTATTTTAGTGCTTTTTTATGTTTTTGTTTGTGTCTCGGGAAAATAGGATTCAAAGATTCAACCAAGAGGATGCAGAATCGATCGATTGCCTCACAACATTTGATCAATTGCACGTTGTTCATAGCACCACATCACTGTTCAACTGGAAAACCAGAGGCCACCTTATTCAAATCAACTGGTGATTCAGAAATGTGATGCACATTTCAACACTAATCAGAAGACTGGCAGAATTCAGTCGTTTCACTTAGTGATTCGATCGAGTGCAGGCCTGGTTTGATCGATGAAGACCACAAATGAAGAACATAGATCCTTAATTAACACGACAAATGATGATATACTGATGTCGTCAGTCACGTATAATCTTCACCTATTTCCTGTAAAGTCCTTTTCATTTCAATAATATAAAGAGGAGGTCATTCGATTCATGAGAAAGCTAATGATGTAACTTACATCTACCATTTCTATTTCAATCCATTTTGATATACCTCATATTTTACCGGCTTTTATCATAATAAATATATACTTATTTATGTTTTAGAGTCTATATATTATTATTAGAGTCCAAGTGAGTCATTTTAGGTGCATGGACGAGGTTTTAGAGCTTGGGAAGGATCTAGAAGAATTATGGAGCAAAATGGAGCTTAAGAAGACAAATAAAGGAAACAAAGAAAAATGGAAAGAAAACAGGGAAGGTGTCGATCGACACCATGCAGAGAAA
>OVAP01006165.1:0-12131 GCA_900406295.1 Aurinia saxatilis
CATTGTAGTTGTAAGGTCTTAAAAAGTACCCAAAATACGAACTTATTAACACCTCAATACCTTCATGCCACAAGCCTTTCAAGTCATCGACCAAGGATTGCAGATAAACATCAATATTGTTGCTTGGTGCAGTTGGCCCAGGGATTAACATGGTCAACGTAATATTCTCAGCCTTCATACACAACACTGGAGACATATTATAATTCATCAACAACACATGCCATGTACTATATTTGGTATTCTGAATGGAGAAAGGGTTCATACCATTAATAGAAATACCTAGCCGAAGGTTTCTAGGTTTCGCAGCAAACTCTGGCCACTTGTCATTCACTTGAGCCCAAGTTATAGAGTTTACTGGATGTCGCATTGTACCATCTTCAGTTGCATTACTGAAATGCCAGCGTAACTCCTCAGAAATCCTTCTTGATCTAAACAACCGCTGGAATCTTTCCTTGATTGAAAAATATCTGAGGACCTTAGCAGGTATTCCAGTCTTCACATCACCACTGTGTTTATCGATTTCCCATCTTGAAGCACTACATCTTGGGCAGGTTTCTTATCATATTGCTTCCTATACAGAATGCAATCATTTTTGCATGCGTGAAGATATCATAACCAAATCCAAATACCTTCAAGAACCTCTTCATCTCATCTGTTGACTTTGGAAGCACATTGTCAACAAGCAACATGTCATGGACCATCATCAAAAGCTGATCAAAATAGTTCTCTGACATCCCACTCTTCACCTTTATGCAGTAGAGGCCCATGATTGCAGAGACCTTGATGTAATTGTGACATGATGAATACAATGGTGTTTCAACATCATTCAACTTCTTAGAAAACTCAGATTCTTCACAAGTTTCACCACTGTCAAACTGAGATCCACTAGGCATTCGTGAGTGTGGACTCCCTTCATCATCAGAATAAGCTGCCCTAAACAAGTCATATGCATCCAAACCAGAAATCTGACCATCATCCTTCTTATCTTCTCTTGTGTCTCCATGCAAATTCCACAATGCTTTCCTCTTGTATTTATGATCCATTCCTCTAATCACTAAATTATCCAATACTGCACTGACAGGTTGATGACTAACATTGCGACAATCAATGCACGGACATAGAATCTCTGTAGGATAACCCAAATATTTCTCTGATGCATTCATAAAAAATTTCGCATCTTCAGCATACTCATTGCTATTCCTGTAAAGAAAACCATGAAGTCCAATTATGAATATAAATCAGAAACACCTTTGGGATCAAAAGAGAATATGACAGAGAGTCTCATACCTAGTTAACCAAACTCATGACTTCTCCATATTACATGAAAGCTCCACCAATTATACAGACGTATAAATCAATTGATCAGACACTTAAATAACTAAGATATTGAATCTCCTAAGAAACATAGCAGAACAACAATGAGAGAAAGGATTCACAATCTTACGAATCAACTAAAGTCTTCTATGAACAAGGACTTGTAGAACCTGTTAAAGAAATTTTTTTACACAAACAACATCAGAAAGAGAAATGAGACTATCAGTAGATGTAAACATACAAGAAACACAATATGAAAGTGAGACTATCAATACATAAGCATATAAGAAACATACAAATTAAATCCAGAATCTCTAATCAAATTGAGGACAATGGCATCAACAAAACCCCAAATGAAAAATCCTAATTCACAAAGCTCCAACCTTTATAAAAACAAAAAACCCAGATTGAAGAAAAACTCAAGCTCTTAAACTCTCGATCTAGCAAGACTCATGTTCATAAAACCCAGAAAAAATTAAAACTGATACAAATCTTACAAAAAATTGAGAAAAATCTGGGGCTGGAAAGAGAATAACAATCAAAAGGCCTAGAAGAAAAAAATATGAAGAAGAAGAAGAAGAAATCCACATCGTATAATCGAAACCCAATGTAAACAAAGAAAGACCCAAATCAATACCTTCGAGTAATCCAAAGAGCTACCTGCAAAAATCACAAAGTAATCGAAAACGGTTAGTATCTTACAAACCTCAGTCCAAACAAATCTAAGAAATTCACACACCTTCGATAACGAGGCTTCACTCAAAGCTACTTGCAGAAATATGGAAAGCAATCGAAAAGGATTAGTGTAGTCGACATGTAAGAACCCTAAATCGATACAACCAAAAACCCAGGAAAACGAATTCAACCTAAACCTCAAATTATACATGGGAAATGGAATTAGAACGCCATTGAAGACAACGACAGCGACAAATCAAGAGAGTGGACAGAGAGAGAGGGCAAACTCGGCGACGAATCGAGAGAGTGAATAGAAAGAGGGCTCAAAGAGAATCTCGAAGATTCTTTGTTTTTGCTAAGTGTTTTGTTTCTTTTTATTTTTTTTGGCTAAGTGTTTTTTTCATTACCCAAAAAAAACTTCACGCGGGCAACAGAAAAATTTATCCCGCTTAAGCTATCATAGCGCCAACTTACGTTTTGTGCAATTAAAAAGGAGGGAATCACTAAAAAATTTCAGTGAAAGAAAAATTAATAGGCGCCTATGGTTTTAATAGCACTGACATTTTTTTAGCGCTATCAATACCTCAATTTCCTGTAGTGTGATTATTATGTGTTCTTCAATATCCGAGTAATTCATTGTTAGGCTTTAGGGTTTTCATAAGAGATCATTGATCCATATGTCTAAACAAAAATAGGGTAATATATCGTCGTCTTCGTCATCTATTGATTATCATGTTTGGGCCACTAGTTCATTGACTCAAGATTCTTTCCGCATAGGCCATACCAGCCATACGTGCTCTAGATCTATAATAGGATGAGCATCAACACACACACACACAAATTGATCAGAGGCTATACCAACACTAGATGTCTGTCACTCTGGATTTGTGAACAATATCAACCCACTCACTAATGCTTGGAACTTCACCTACACACCTTGGGCTTTCCATAGTATGATATGCACACATACACCCTGGGCTTATCTGATCTTTATGATCGAGTTCGAACAATATTTAATAAATCCCTGAAGATATTGTTTCGTTATTAGATATTAATTAGCTATGTATTCCCTTTGCCTAATGCCTTTTATATTATTGGTTAATCTTAGATTTACTTTATCATCAATCTCCACCAAACCACCAAACAAGCCCCCTTTTATTATTGTTACTTTAATTCTTAGCTTTTATAGATTTTGATTGGTGTAGGTTATCTTTGATCCATGTGTTCGACCCTATACTATACTACAACAACTAGTTTATTGTTAGTTGGAAGAAGGATAATTAATTGGTTTGTGTCCCTAACTTGGCATCACATCATCTATCATTCAATGTATAAAGAGAAAGTGTTCCTACTAAAAAGGCTGTTTCTGTAATACCATAAAGAGAAAGTGTTCCTACTAAAAAGGCTGTTTCTGTAATCGGCACATATTTTGTCAAACCACCCATAAAGAATCATATTCTGACTTCGGGAGAATCCAACTTCAACTTCCATTGTATGAATAATGGATCCAGATAATAAAAACAACAACATTTTCGAATAAGCATGAGTAATGAGAACATTGTCGTCACAAGGCCAATGTCCCGCGCCCAACCTAACTTGATGTCATGTGTGTGGCTTGAACCATCCTCTCCTACACATGCCATGGGTGTTAGAATTTTGAGCTTAAACATAAGCTCTTTCTTATATATGTATGAGTTTTTTTGTTTTTTCCAAACTTTAGATGTGAGACATTTTAACACTTGCACTTGTTTCTACTTTAACTCAACTGGCCAACCGTTAAACTCATTTTTCATTTACAATCTTTTGACTCAAAATAATGCCTTGTAGGTTATCAGGTTCTTACTAAAAAATGGATCCAACAAGGTAAAGTATATTCAAACTATGATCTCATCATGATCACCATCTCTTACTAATCACATGTGAAACCAAATTCGAAAACACAAGCATAAAACTGTCAAACAAATCCCTCCCTAAGAAGTGTTTATGTTTGATCCAGAGCTCTCCTTTGGTCTTCAAGATCACCGGATGAGTTAGGGGCTGTTTGTTTCCTTGTTGAGTTAGTATATCTAGATACAAAAATGAGATGTTGTTCGTTTGGATGTAATTTTGGACCTGAGCTGGACGTTGTAACTGGATGCTGCATAAAAAAAAAAATAGATATTTGAGATGAGTTTAAGACTATATCTAGATACATCCTTTTGCATATGATTAATAAAAGTCTAAAACATCCTCACCTAAATGAAAAATTTACATGAGATTTTTCACGCAGTCACCACAAAATCCCCAAACCTAGATTTATGTTCCTCTCCCCATCGATTCTCCGATCGATTCTGTCTAAGAAGAAGAAGGAGAGCTTCATGATAACATACCACTGACGGAGAAGGAGGAGAGCCCAAAAGAAAGACAAAGGAGACGAGAGTTGCTTCTTTGAATCAAGTTATAATCAACACTCTCTTGAGTTAAGTTTTGATCTTGTGGGTTTATGTTTGCTTTTTCTCTGAATTCTGATAGTTGTATGACTCGATCGTTTTCGATGTCTAAAGAGGTTTGCAATGGTTCCATCCAAAGAGGAAATAATATCTATAAAGCTCATTAACCGTAGAAGCAAGACAATGTTACGATTTTGCATTGATGAATGATTTCTCAATAGAAAACACAATGGGGCTTGCATGATTTTAGTGGGCTTGTGTTTGTTTTAAGTGTTGCATTCTATTTTAATTCTATTTGCATGAGATCATCAACTCTTTATAGATTAAACATTCAAGACCGATAAAACAATGACATCCGTCCTTGGTTGTGATGTGAGCTTCTTTCACTCTTAAATGTTATCATAATGAATGCGTTTTATTCGAGCACGGTGGTAATGTTATTTGAAACAATAGACGCTTGCATGGAATGACGATCACACGTGCTTGTTTCTTCAACTACTAATTGAACATAAAATGAAAGGAAATGCTAGAGAAAAGTTGTGAATGATGCTGGGAGACATGTATTATAAACAAGTCCCATGAAACGTCTGGAGAAAGGCATCCTTGGCCAAAGTTTAGGAACAAGTACAATACTTGTAAAAAGCAGTATGCAATTTTCAAGAAGTTGACTCACAACAGAACATGACTTGGTTATGATTCAAATGGGTGCATAGGAATGAGTGAAGATTGGTGGAAAGAGCGTTGTAAGGTAAGAAAACTTTTTAAACAATGATGATCAAAGTGTGAAAGCAATTGGTAAATTGTATTTTTCATTTGATATTCATTTTGTTTTTGGTTGATCTGCATAGTCTTTAAAAATCAGACTTTGTGTATTCTAATATTTTTATCAATCTAAATAGTTTTTGGAAATCAGACTTCGTGTATTTATGTTTTATAATTTGTTTTATTTTGATGTTTTGCAGGATACTTTTAAACTTTTAAGTTCTAACGGAGGATGATGACATGTATTTGGTGTTAGATGAAGAGGAAAACATGTATGCTGCTATTCAAGAATATTACGGAGTGATAGAGGTTAATGTCCATAGGCAGATACAAAGACCAAGACCATATCTAGGTGAATGTTGGGTTTGTGTGCTCAGATTTATGTTCGAGTCTGAAAAAGATTGTTATAATATTTTGCGCATAAACCAATGAACATTTATCAACTTATGCCGAAGGTTATCTGAAAAGTATGGATTGAAGGAGTCTTGTCATATTTATATTGAAGAGAGTGTGGCAATGGTTGTACAGATAGTTGAAAAGTATGGATTGAAGGAGTCTTGTCATATTTATTTGTAGAGATGGTTGCACAAGATGTAACTGTGCAGGTTCTAGCTGAACGATATGGACATTCTCTTTATACAATTAAAAGGAAGTTGGATGAGGTTTTGAGTGTCTTTTTGAATCTTGCAGTAGGCATCGTGAAGCCTAAAAGAGGTGAGTTCACTAGTGGTTGTACTGTCTTGGAAAATGATTATTGGTATTGGCCTTATTTTAAGAATTGTATTGGTGCTCTTGATGGCACTCATGTCTCGGTTCATCCTTCACCTCAGAATGTTGAACCATTTATGAGTCGGAAAGGAGGAGCAACTATGAATGTACTTGCTATATGTAGTTTTAATATGCAATTCATATATGCATATGTGGGAGTTCCTGGTAGAGCACATGATACAAAAGTCTTGACACATTGTGCTACAGAAGAAACTTCTTTTCCACATCCTCTAGATGGAAAATATTATCTAGATGATTCAGGATATCCAAACTAGAACATGTTATCTAGGGCCTTCTCGTAGAACTCGGTATCATCTTGATCAGTCTTTCAGAGGAGGGCCACCAACAACGCTAGAGAACTATTCAACAGCAAACATTCTGGTTTAAGTTTTGTGATTGAGCAAACATTTGGAGTCTGGAAAACGAAATGGAGGATTCTCAACCGCAACCATCTAAGTATAAGCTTAAGAAATGGGTGAAGATTGTAACAACAAACGTGGCGTTTCATAGTTTTATTTGAGAGTTACATCATGAAGATTATGAGTTTTCATTATGGGAAGCGGTGGAAGATTACGAAAATATTGGTGGGTGAACAAAAAATTAGGGCCTTCCCCTACAGCTACTACGGCAGCCGCCGACGATGAACGGAACAGTGGTTTTGGTGGAACAATAGGGAAAACGACCCCAGCCACCAGCAGTCTCTCCCGGCAAACCACACAGTAGATCTCGACAAAGTTTGTGCAATTGCCCTCATTGTTTAGGCACCAACATCCGAAGAAAAACATCCATCGTTATAACAAACAAAGCTAGTAAATACAACTTCTGTTCTATGGTGATAAACGAAAGTACTATATAAGAGCGAATTCGTCAAACCGACCGTGACGGTTTCATTTCCATCAAACTGGACGATCCACATCTCTCTCCTATCAGTGTCGCTGTGTAGGTGAGTCACGTGTAGCATTTTAACACCAAAATGATTTTAACAAAAGACACAAGGAAACAGGTGATCTTATAAAATAAGCACTAAAGTCAGTCAAACTATGTTTTGATTCTTCAGCATCGCTAATACAACAGCTCTAATGAACAAACAGAGGCTTGCGTTTATATAATGCCTGACATAACAATCCAGATATTTTGTGGATATAGAGTTGGGTTGTTTTACGAGTCAAAAACCATTACATGGACTCTCTTCTGCCGCAGCAACAGCGAATGATATCAATCACTTCCTGTTCCAATGTGAAGCAACTCCTCTGGTATAGCAGCTGGGTCCAAGTCCCAACAGTTTCCGGGCACACCACTAGCTTCTTCTTTAAGAAACCAAGATGGCACTTGATGCGAAAACCGCAGCATCTCTCTCCTCGGTATCCATTTTCTACTCTCCTCCTCTCTCCTGCAATACACGGTTTTGTAGCCCTCTACTTTCACTAGCGGGGTGATGCAAACCCCACACTGTTCAGTATATTCATCAAGAATCTCAACCATTTCGTATTGGTGCCTCTCTTCATCTGGGGTTGAGTTGTTCCAGTTAGGTGACCAGTTCTTGTACACAGCCCAAATCTCTCCTGTTTTGGGGAATATCCTAACGCAACCACCTCTTCCTGTCTTCTTGCCTTTCAAGAGATGGGAAAATATGTTGACGTGGTCAACAATGTCGGTGTTTCGTATCCTGAAATGTCCGCACGACTTTGTATATCCGTACTGCACCCACTTCATTGTGCCAAACTCGATGTCAGTTTTGGAGCTCAAGTAGGCTATGTCAATCTTAAAAGGTTGAAGTGAGAGTACTTCCCGGACCATACAATATAAGCGTGGCATACCATCATCTTCATCATAAATTGCCCATATTTGCCTAGCTTCGAAGCACTCTTCCGATCTATTTTTATCAAAGTCATGGAAGTCGGAGTCTGGAACTGTTATTGGTCCGTTTATTTTCCGAACAGACTGATGACCAAAGGAAACAGAACTTCCTATTCTGAGTACCTCATCTCCTACCTTGGAGGATGCACTTCTTTCATTAAAGGGAGTCACATCTTCTGTAGCTGCGGCAGCCGCAGAAGCCAGTCTCATAATCTCTAGTCTTTGCTGAATATGTGTTTTAGCTTTGCGAATTAATAGCTTCCGCGTATCCAATCCTGTTGCGGCAGACCACCGTCTAGTTGAACCATAACTTTGCCCAGGATGTTTGAATTCATGTTCCCTGTTTGCATCAACATTTGTCGCTTTTGACTCTGAATTAGATTTTGTAGCGTTATCAACAAATCCATTAGCAGATGACCCGAAGCCAACATTTCTCCTCTTCTCAAGTCTGCTGGCCTTGTTTACTGTAGGACCAGCAAGCCAATTGGGTGGGCTTGGACGAATCAGATCAGGGGCTGTGCTTTTCATTGTGCTGGTCTTGTTAAAGCCTTCTCTAACTTTTTTTTTTTCTGTAGAGACTATTCCATTGGTGAGCTTATAAGGATATCCATTGGATGTCGCAGACATGCGGTACGAGTCATGATTCCCAGTAGATGTTCCCGTGTATGATCTCCACTCATATGACTCATTTGTAACATATTCATATCCATGGGCAGGATACTGACCTAAAAAATAAGTGGACTTGGTAGGCATGCGTGAGGCGGCATCATAGCCATGAGCTCCATAGCCATTACTTGTATGAGATGGAGGCTCATATTGAATTGATGAACTAACTGGAGCCGGCCCAGTCTCCACAGCAATAAATGCTCCTCGGCAGTTCTTACATGAAAGCCGCTTATTGACATACTTGCGCAGATATTCGTACTGAACTTTGCAAGAAGTGCATACAGTCCAGAATGTATCAAGCCTTTCTGAAGCTGGTGGACAGCAATCGAATCCTGTGGTTGCAGGGACGTATTCTGAGCTATTCTTCTGCACCACCATGGAGTCCATAAGTTTCTTTCTTTTGTAATAAAAAGTGCTTTTCTTGAACTCATTTGACAGGAAACTCCAAGCTTCAGATATGATCTGGAAGGCCCCATTAGCTCCAAGGCATTTATTCTTGTCAGGATGGAGCAATACAGACATCTTTTTGAACTGTTTCTTGACTTCCCTTTTTCCAGCTGATGGTTTGAGTCCAAAAATTCCGTAGTAATCAATTTCGCCACCGCGTCTGCTCTGAGAGGCTATGTAGACTTCGTAGGTGGTGAGCATTTGAGACAAACCCTCCAAGTCTGGAAACAGTGATCTCGCCCTCAAGGCATAACTCCTTGCGCCTGTAAAATCCTTTTCAGCAAATCTTCTCTCAGCAATCTGCTTTGCTTTGAGAGCCTCTTCTCTGTATGCTTCCATGTAGAATGACAGGTCAATTCACCAACAGTTGTGCAAAGCGTTCAGGCAAGCAGCATAAAGATGTTTATCTGCAAGCATTCGCGAGAATAGTATTACTATCTGCAGAGTCAACACAACCAAGGAGGCCAAAATACAAGAGTCTGACAACAATTTTTACAAAAAGGCAAAAACAGAACCCAAAGAAAAAGAAAGAAAAAAAAAAAGAAGATAATAATTTGCTCAACTCTCGAGCATAAAACTAAGTAGAGCCTTCAAATGGAAAGTAACATATGTATGCAACTTAAATCAGCTGTCAAAATTACAAAACCCCTCCTGTACAGATTGGGTATTAAATTCCAGAAAAGAAACGGATTTCCTAATTTCTCGACCTAATCAAAAATAAAAGAGGAGATCTTACCGGGATTTAGCGGAGAAAAGGAAACAATGCTGTCAACGAGCTTAGAGCAGATCGAGATGGACGAATCCTAGGCCGCGGTTGTGGATCCAGCAGTGACACTCAGGGTTTATGCTCTTCACTACTCAGCGATTCACACATTTCCAACCAATTTCCGGCGAAAAGCTCGAGATTTGCCGTCGATCGGAAATCGAAATTTTAGGGGAATTAACGATAAATAAAAATAGGTTTTTTTTTTGTTGGTTGTGTCTTAAGTAATTTTTTCCAGTGAAAGTAAACGATGCTAATTTGTTAACACTGCTTTATGCTATCGTGCACAGTAATGAGCAGTGCCAATTTATTTATTTTTTTTCCATAAATTATCTTTGATAATACATAATTCATTTGTAAATAATTAGAAGAGCGCCATATATCGGAGGCAAAATCTGGAATGTGAAATGTAGTCTCCCGCCAATGCATTTAACCAAAGCGTAGCTCAAATTTTGCTACTTGCAAAGTGCATGCCCATTACCTTCTCGTATCAACCCACCAGCCAACCCTCCCTGACATTCCTTTAGTCTTGACTTAGGGGTACAACACTTAAATAGATTACAATACATAGAGTACTATATCGATAAAAACGACTATCAATGGAAGTCCATTATCAGGACTTCACGATGTTTGTTGTCCTGAATTGGCAGAGTTTGAATTCAAACTGAAAGTGCATGCTCGCATAGCTTTTGACGACTAGATTCCTATGGGGAGAACCGAATGGGTTTTTGCGGTGACATTTTCCCTTAGTGAGCTTTTGAAAGCCCAACATATTTAACATAGTATCTTGGGCAATGCTAATGGGTTTGGGCCCAAGTTCACCAAGGCTTGTCGATACCTTAGTTCCTTCACCGGAGAATCACAGTAAGTTGGTGGTGTGTGCGATGGTTTTTCCTTTTAGTGGATTGAGATGTTGTTCTGTGGTACGAGGATCTTATACCCATGTGAACCCAATATGCATCTCCAGTTACCGTTGCGATGACTCGCCAGAGGTCGGACGCTTTGGTATTCGGGAAGCACATCAGTGAGCCCGATCTCTACCTACAAAACAAACATGTGGAACTGAAGGTCGTGAGGAGAAAATGGTTGGCTGAGGTCTCTGGTACGTGTGCGGGTAAAATCACACAATCACTATTTGTTCAAGAAGTCTTTGGGAAAACTCGAATTAAAGAGCTCGTCACAAACACGAAGTATCTAACAAGGAGTTGCTCTATTAACGTGTAAAGATAGTCTTTCGTAGTTTAAGCTTTTAGGGTTCTTAAGCCAGAAAGAGATGATCTACAAGTTTAACCTAAGGAAGTATATATACAGAAATATGCCGACTTTAGAGATATGTTAAACACCTAGATCTTCTCGTATCCTTCTGATTCACCTTTCCCTTTCTCTTCAAGTCGGTTTGCCTAGTTCTGGGCTTGGATGCCCTCGGCTTCCCTTAACAAGATATGGGCCTTCCTGCTAATCGCTCGGCCCGTCAGGTGACGACGGGCTTGGCCTTTTGAGAATGACAAAGGTTGGCCGAGGGGTTGATTAAGTTAAACTCCTCGGCCTTACGACCAAGACTTTGTTCCTCATGCCGAGCTCTTGCCTTATGTGGAAGAGCTCGGCGTTCTGGATAGGATCATGTGATAAGTGTCGTCGAAGACTCTGTGGACAAAAGCCCTCGTCTCCTCCAAGAATGAGAATCCGTGCCGAGCACTACCTGGATAAAAGATGCTCGGCATTCTTAAAAGTATCTTTTACGCCGAGGGGGTGATTCAAGTAAACTCCCTCGGCGTTTGGTAAGAGATACATCAAGCCGAGGTTACCTCCCAAGGTGTGCTCGGCTTAATGTATTTGCATACTTGTCCATTTCGTCCATGTAAAATGTAAAGTCAGGTGGGGATATTTGACCCCCACAGTTAGCCCCCCCCACCCCCCCCCGCAATCTCACACGATGTAATCATTGTTGTGAGATAATGCCGAGCTTTTGTTTATTGGACGAAATGAATTAAATGCTGCTGGAATATGTAACCTTTTGGATTACACACTACTCCTATTTACACTACAAGAAAACAGGCAATATTCGACGCAAAGCCGTCGCAAATCCGGGTTTGCGACGGCTTTGCGTCGAAAACCTTGCCGTCGCAGATCGCTCGTCGCAAACCAGAAAACGTCGCAAATGGGACGCAGATTTGCGACGTCTTTGCGTCGGCAACTTTCTGCGTCGGATTTGCGATTGCTCGACTTTTGCGACGTGTTGCGGCGATTTTGCGATGAACGGTAATGCGACGGTTGTGCGACAAACGTTTTGCGACGAGGGCTANGCGATTTTGCGATGAACGGTAATGCGACGGTTGTGCGACAAACGTTTTGCGACGAGGGCTATTGCGACGACGTTGCGATGACCGTCGTTGCGACGTGTTTGCGACGAATTTGTTTGCGACGCTTTTGCGACGTCTCACTTTGCGACG
>OVAP01006166.1:0-12131 GCA_900406295.1 Aurinia saxatilis
TTTAAGAAAAAAAATTATATACAAAATATTTTTATATCTCTAAATTATTATTGGTAAATATTATATGATCACAACCAAAATAAAAAATATATGATGTGGAGTGGTAGGGTAGGATGTTGAAATTTATTAAATAAAATGATTGTAGGATGTAAAAATTGAGAGGGTGTTGAATAAGTATGTGGAAGAGAGAGAATATGATGTGGAGTATAAAAAGTGAAATTTTAGGGTGTTGAAAAAAAAAATCAATNTAGGCGGTAAAATAGTGATATGGCCCACTAACAATCTTTACAAGGTTAAACCCCAAGACGAAGTCAATGCATCTATGTGTGTGGCATAGAAAGTTCTGCATGTCGAATTTGTGAAGGTGAACAAATAAGTGGATTGTTGCAAAGAGGTTGAGATTCTTCAACATGCTGATCTCGATCGCAACATGCATTTTTTCTAAAGGTTGGTTGTAAAACATATGCAAAAAAATCCACTTCAGAATTCAAAGATTTTGGTGAATCCATCATAAGTAAAAGAAATAATTTTTTCGGGAGTTTCTTCAAAATTTTGTTTTACCTGTCTTAGTTCCAGAAAAAAAAAAAAAAACTATCAATGACACATGATGATATTGATTTTGATATACACAATTATATTGTATCAATTTTTTTTTCAACTGACTGATTTCATTAATAAAAGAAGATTACATGGAGCCCATGACCCAAATATCAACTTTAACAATTACAAGTCCAAAATAAAAGTTAAAGATTTTGTAGCCACGTGTCAAATAGATGAAGGAAATGATAAGCTTCTCGTTTACTACGTCTCCTCCGTCTATAATCTGCATCAAATTCCAATGAACTTTTTTCAGCCTTTTCTTTCAATCACCGGAATAATCTTTAACTTCTCATCTGATTTAAACTTGGGTTGACAGCAATCGACCAATTCCTTGGAGAAATCATGCAGCTCGACGAGATCCTCAAATCCTCCGAAATTTTTGTCAACCAAAACTTTAAAACTTTAATCTTTCAAGAGACTACACTCTATATTTACTCACAAAGTGAAGATTTATTCTGAAGAGATTAAAGAGATAAGCAGAGATGAGAAGAAGAACTGAATACCGGAATATATCTTTCTCCAGTCTATTGAAGAAGATTGATTAGCAAAGAAAACAGACAACAAAAAACAAAAACTGATTAAGATCAGATTTTAAATTGATAACCCGGAGATAAAGACCGATTATATCGAAACAAACACAAACCCAAAAGAGAAGATACAAGAAAACAAACTGAAAACATAATTTACATAGCACGGTACCGGTCTAAAGCCGGATACCGGCAAGGAGAAGATCAAATATGAAAGTTTGTTCTAGATATAGAGAACAACAGGGAAATTTAGAGAGATTTTTTTGTGTCCTATTATTTGTGGTTATTTTGTATCATTTTCTTATGCCACCACAGTATGAAAATCTTTGGTCAGCTTGAGGCCGATTTCTCTTCAGCTAGAACTGAGCTTGTACATAAGAGAGAAGAGGTCAATACGAAGAACATTATGAAGTGTCAATGGGAAAATAACAGGTTTTGCAATCACATATAACAGTTACAACAATAATAAGAGGTCTAAGTGGATTAATTTGATGTAAACTGTAACATAAATAATATTGCAATGAACAATAAACATGATGTATGAAATCATAATCTAGAAATTAAAACTATAGGGCAATATTATTAATATTGTTTCTCGTAATGAATATCATGTGACTGATGTTGGTCTCACTAGACATTTTTTTATCTTTCTTAGATGTATTTATTATACATTGCTGATGCAATAATCTATGAATTTTGCGAATGGATAATGAAGATGGAAGAATATGAAAGAAAGAAAAGAAAACATCGCTGGTTAGTTTCATTTTTGTGGGAGTTGATGAGATGTATGTTAGTGGGCCAGAATAAAACAAGGTAAGGCCCAAAGATTGACCAAAACTCACACACCGTTTCTGAAGCCAGAAAGGCTTTTGTTTCCCCCACTCGCGTCTTGCGTCTTGCGTCTTGCGTCTTGCATCGTCTTCGTCCTCTCTCTCTCTCTCACCCCACCCAGAGTGTTTTTCTGTTTTCGCGGTTATTGAAATCTCGCCCTCCACATTTTTCCCGGGCGAGGGAAATAGGTAAGTTTACTTTGGCGCTTCACTCTTCTCAATTTCCATCGTACAAAATTAGGGACGAATCCCCCCCACATAAAGTTTCTTCGTTTATCTCTCTTGATTCCTCAGCTTAGCATTAGGGTTAGCTTTTCTATCGAGTGTCGCAATCCCATCTCGTGTTAGCTTAAATATTACTTTATCGAAGCTTGCTTACAATACCAGATCAAGGGTTCGATCTAGTTTTCTCTTGTGACTTTGTTCAAGATCTCAATTTAAGCTACCATTTTTCGTTGTGGGTTGCTTTCTTTCTTTCTTGTGTTTGCGTGTATTGATTGTGATCTCTGTATTATCTTTGTGCATCGATTCTGATATACATGTTTTCCGTTTTTTCTGTTCGTTTCAGTAAGCGACAGGTTTAGGCACCTCATCAAGTGTATTTAACCTTATTGAATTTGGAACTTGCGCTTTGAGTGCATATCTTGGTGAAGTTATAATACAGAAGGAAAATGCGTAGAACTAGTGCTAGGAGAACCAGGAGTAGTGGACCTGTTGCGGAGCAGGGAAATGGAGAGGTTAATCCAGCAGTTGACAAACTATCTGAACCAAGCAATGCCGTTGTACCTTCAAATGCAACATCAAAGGCAGTGAGTCACGCGGAGAATGTCGAGGAGTTGCCAGATAATATGACTGCGAATGGACGTTTGCATGATGAAGTGATGGAAAATGGAAATGTGGAATCTAATGGGGTTTCTGGTGAAGGACAGATATCAACCCCTGTTATTGGAAAGAAGAGCTCTAATGCTACATTTAAATCTAAAGGATCGCATCGTGTACTTGTCCTTGGCCTTCCTTCCCGTGGACAATTTGAAATTCAGCGGTCCAGGAAGTCAGCCACGAGTTCCAAGAGGCTAGGAGGTGGTGGTGAAAGGAATGTGTTGTTTCCAAGTCACAAGAGAGCTCAGAGATCTAAAGAAACTGCTGCATCTCCTTCGGTTGCCGCTAATTCCACACCTTTGGTTGCTGCTAATTCAACACCTTTGATTGCTGCTAATTCTGCACCTGTAGATGGACTAAAGAAAAGGAAGAAGAACAAGAAGAAAGGAACAGTTAAAGAAGATGATGAGTACACAAGAATCAAAAAGAAACTTAGATACTTCCTAAACCGGATTAACTACGAGCAAAACCTAATTGACGCATATTCTTTAGAAGGCTGGAAAGGTTCAAGGTTTGTCTCTGGCTGAATTCTTTTTCTTCTTTTGTACCTTATTCATTTATATCCTGTGTGAGCTTTCTGATTCACTCAGTATTGTTGATAAAGTGAGGGATTATGTGTTCCTTTTTAGTGCGGAAAAGTTAAGGCCAGAGAAAGAACTTGAACGAGCCAAAAAGGAAATTCTGCGACGCAAGGTTAAAATTAGAGATCTTTTTCAGCACCTGGACACACTCTGTGCTGAAGGAAGCCTTCCTGAGGCTTTATTTGATTCTGATGGAGAGATCGCTAGTGAAGATGTAAGAAGATATTGTCCCTCAACTCGCTATATTTCCCCGTTTTATTTTTCTTCTGATAGAAGCGGCCTGTGTCTCTAGAAGTGTTGCTAATATGAGTAGTTTTCTTGATCACAGATCTTCTGTGCAAAATGTGGTTCAAAAGATTTGTCTACTGATAATGATATCATACTATGCGATGGTTTTTGTGACCGGGGCTTTCACCAATACTGTGTTGAGCCAGCTTTGCGAAAAGAAGATAGTAATAATCTCTAGCTTCCTTACTTGGTACTCGTTTGAGCAATCTTGCTGGTATATATATAGAAATGACCTGTTTGTTTTTAAATTTTTGTAGTTCCTCCGGATGACGAGGGTTGGTTATGCCCTGGATGTGATTGCAAAGATGACAGCTTGGACTTGCTTAATGATTCTTTAGGAACAAAACTTTTGATCAGTGACACTTGGGAGGTATATATATTTTTACTATTCAAGAAGAGAAGAAACTTAAAAAAATACCTGACTCAACTTTATTGTACAGAAAGTATTTCCTGAGGCAGCTGCAGCACTGGATGGTGGAGACCAAAATCTGAACCGTGATCTTCCTTCAGATGATTCTGATGATGAAGAGTATAATCCAGATGGTTTGAATGATAATGAAAACGATGAAGATGGCAGTGATGACAGTGAGGAGTCTGAGAACGAAGATGGAAGTTCTGATGAATCCAATTTCACATCCGCATCTGACGAAATGCTTGGATCATTCAAAGAAGCGAATGACATAATGGGCCTTCCGTCTGATGATTCTGAGGATGATGACTATGATCCTGATGCCCCGGCTCGTGATGAAGATAAAATACAAGATGGTTCAGATTCAGATTGTTCATCGGACTCTGAGGATTCTGAAACTTCGTTCAAAGGCGAAGAGTCTAATCAGCAAGATGAAGTTATGCTAAATGGGGAACCCACAAAGAAATCTCAGCTCCCCAATGCTTCTATCTCAGAGTCAGATGCTGAGCTTGATCAAGGTCTTGCAGATGTTCCTGCAAGAAGGAATGTTGAAAGGCTGGACTACAAAAAACTGTATGATGTGAGTTTTCGCTCACTCTTTTGATGATTGATCTTCTATTTCTTTGGCAAAACCTCTGAATAATATCTTTCTTCTATCTTTGTGGTATGTGCAGGAGGAATATGACAATGTTCCAACTTCATCAAGTGATGATGAAGATTGGGATAAAACTGCTGGAAAAGAAGATCTTGAGTCAGCAGATGAAGTGGACAATGTGCCTCTGCAACAATCTCCAAAAGAAGAAGATCAAACATCTACGAAGAAACCTAGAAAGAATGCAAAAAGGACAAACAGAAAGGATTGTAATAAAACTGCGGGAAAAGAAGAGCTCGAGGCAGCAGTTGAAATGGACACTGTGCCTCTGGAACAATCTTCAAAAGAAGATCAAACTTCTACTGAGAAACCTAGAAAGAATGCAAAAAGGACGAACAAAAAGGATAACTTAACACCCCCACAAGAAAGTCCTGAAGAAAATGGTTGTTCTAGCGAAAAAGGCAGCTCTTCAACACATAAAAAATCAGATCCTAAACGTCAGGTAAAAATGAAATATATTTTGTCTTGATGCTTAAAGATCTTATCACAAGGGAGCTTTCGATTTAAAGAATACCTCTTAAATGCAGAGGTTATTTAAAATTTTCCAAGAGAATCGGTATCCAGACAAGGCCATAAGGGAGAGCTTAGCCAAAGAGCTACAAATGACGATGAAACAAGTAAGAAGTTTTTTCTAGTGGAATGGTTTTTCTTTCTTTTTTGTTGATTTAGTTACCAATTTCTTCTTTGCTAAGAGCCGTTTATGTTATGTAGGTTGATAATTGGTTTAGGAATAGGCGTTCTTCGACTAGCAAACCTTTAGTTACAGTGGTTTCAAAGGAAGATGTGGAAAAGTTAAGAAAAGGTAGGGAAGTTGAAGGTGAGACATCTGTTGCTGGAAGTAGCAAACAGGCAATGGAAACCGAGACAGCTTCAGCGAATAAGAGGGGAGCACTTGAATCTGTCGCACCTGGATCAACAAAAAGAAGGAGAAGGTAGGTTTTAGATTCAATCTTGAAGGTTATAGGTCTAATGCGAAGACACAGAATGAATACATACTTAAAAAAATCGCAGGAAATATAGACATCAGACACTGCGAATCATTCTGTTTGTTTGTTACACATTTTTGTTACAGCATTTGATGCACAAGTTGAACTTTAGAGGCAAAAGGATGAAAGCTTAACTAGATCTTTTTGGTTATGGTTTTTGTAATATTCCAATGGATAGATACCGGTTTAAGAATTGTAATAAAGATGATCTAATTTAACCGGTTTGAAATCATGAATTGAATAGCTTAACCGGTCTGAAATTGCTTAAATCAAATCGGACCATATAAGAGGCCCATAAAAAGCCCATGGTGTTTGAGATACAAGAGTCCCGGGACTTGGTAACGTGTTGCAGAAGGTAGAAAGAAAATGAAGAAAGTGTTGAAAGTATACGGCGGCGTTCTGAGGCTGGTCAGGCTTTTGCCGGCGGACACGAGGCCGTATTACGCCAAGTACGCTAGAGAGAATTTCGTTAACTACCGTGAAGTCGACGAAAGTGAAACATCCCTGGACGAACTCTTCCAACGAGCTTACAATCACTCACTCTGGGTACTCAAGAAGGTATAAAGGTTCCGTTTTTCATCCTTTTCAATCACAGATTTTGGGTACCCTTTTGTTAATTTTATGTTTGTAATCGTCTGCAGTATTCGATTGACGAATCCGCGGCGAAGAGGATGAAAGAGATCTGTTTTGAAAAATGATGCACACAAGGTGTTCGACGTTATTCCCCTGAGACGTTCGAACAAATACTTTTACGGCTTTAAGTCAAAGACTGTGATGATTTGTTTTAGTCTGTTTTGAAATAATTTGCGATGAACAATTTGATGTAACTATATCAAAGAACACAAGGTTGCAGCTGGTTGCTCATATTTATTTTTCAGTCCCTTTTGGTCCTCTTTGGGTTTCTTTGTTCTGTTCAGCTAGTCATGTCTTGTTTGAGTAGCTTCTTGTTTGTTTGCATAATCCTGAATAAATTTTGTTATGACTTTCATTTATTATAATAAAAAACCATTCCATTCCACCGGCAATACTTGAAAATATATTTAGAAATAATACGCATCATAGATAGTCACAGGCTCACAGTCACAGCAAAAGAGCAGTGGCATAGTGAAGTAATAACAAAGAGAAAGTAGGAATTGTTTGGGTAAGTAGAAGTTAAAATGTAACTAAAAGTACAGAAACAGTATGGATTATAAGTCTTCACCTAAGTCTTAGGTCTTTGTGGAAACTCCAAATAGTAAATACCTTACATGAAACTAGACCTAACTAAAGTTTTTCCCAAGATTGTTTTTGCATTTGGTGAGTTAAAAAGGCTAAAAAGGATATTTATTTAGGAGTTGCCAACTCGTGGAGTTGTCTCTATTTTATCTTCTCCACACACGTGTTGGCAGTTCTCTGCACGTGTCAAACCTGGTATGTCAGTATGTAGATTTCTTCTTTTCTCTCTGTTGTTTAATAGTAAGTAAAATCTCTAGTTTTAATGATAATCATGATAATGGCAATTTTTGTGTTGGTGTGTGTGGTTTAAATTGAATAATAGAAGTGTGTGACATTTATTATGTATGTCGAACTTCTAGAAAGAGGGAAAAAAAGGAAAGCAGCAGTTACTAAGAGAGAGCTTGGGGTTAATCAAAACCACAGTTTTTCTCGGGCCAGGTGGCTTTGACCGGATTTTCTCTTCAAATTTTTACATTCCCTTTTTGCCCCTCCCTGATTGAATAGTAATAAGTATATCAAAACAATACTTGTCACTTCAGTTGTAAAGAGTAGTATTTGAGTTGAGAAAAATGACCTCGGTAATTAGGCAACTTAATTGAGAAAAATGTAACTGAAACATGATTGGTATAATTAAATCCACACATGTCTATAGTTTTTCAAACAATGCTTTTGTTTGTTCTGCAAATTGAAAGTACTAGACAAAAAAAAAAGTCCTTAGAATTGTCAAAGTAAATTCATACTGTTAATTTACACTCTCACCAAAGAGTACATTTCATAAAAATAATTATTATTTATATAATACATCACCCATCACTCATCAGGAAAATTAACCAGTTATAAAAGCTCTAAAAAGGTAAAGAGATAACATTTTACAACTTCTGGTCTATGTTTTAAACTTCCACATAAATCAAGAAAAGTTCACAAATGGGCGATACCACTGAGGATCAAGACGACCAAGCTGCGGGAGTCACGAGCTTCTCCGACCTTCTTATGTCGTCGGACGGCGTTCTCAGCTCCTCCTCAGACCACCACCACAACTACAAAGAAAATGTCGGTGGCGATGATGGAGAGGACAGCTTCGGTTTTGTATTCCCCAACAAAAAGGGTTCAAGAATGCTCTGTTTCAGCGGAGAACATCAAAACGACGACGAATCACTCTTCTTAGAACCTTCTGGTCCCTCCGGAGTCTCTCTTCTTGACACTTCATGCATAAATAGCAGCAGCAGTTGCAAGAACTCTAACGACGCTTGTACGGTCGATAATAACTCATCTAACGTATGTCTCTTCTCATTTCTTAATCTTTTTCACATAATTTCACTCAAATATATTCTTGCATGCACTTACAATTTTTTTTATTCTAAATGTTTACAATTTTGTTTGTGATTATTTGTGACTTTGTGAAGAAGAAGAGAACCGGGACAGGTAATGAGCAAAATCTGGATGATAATAACCGAAAACCGGGAAAGAAATGCAAACGAAATCAGGATAAATCATCGGTTGGAATTGGAAAGGTGTGGCATAACAAAACAAATTACATTTCTTTTAATTCTCTCCATAAATTATGATTTTATTCAATATTTATATTTATATATATATATTTTTTTTTGCTAATAAAGGAGTTCTTATATGTTGTTAATATGAATGAATGACTAAATTATAGGTAAGCAAAGCAAAATTAGGTGAAAGAATCGCATCCTTGCAGCAGTTGGTTTCTCCATACGGCAAGGTGAATCTTGTTTTCACTCTATTCATTCACAAAAATTTGGCATACAATTTACATATTTTGGAATATTATTATATTAGTAATATTCAGTTTTTCCAAAAGGAAGCTTAAGAAGTCGCGATATGGGGTATAGTGTAAACATAATTTTGGTATCCAATGTGAAAATCAAAAAGACATCAAAGACAATGAAACTTGATCAATAAATTAAAGTATATTTGTTTTATCATTACAAATTACATTAATGATATGTGGTACTTTTTTCTGGGAGTGTGGAAGAGAATTATAACAACACTCCACCAAAATATCCATAAATGACCCTGTTCTGTTTTGTAGTAATAGTAAAATTTGACTTGTCTGGGACTGATAAAAAAAAATTAAATTATTATGACAGACAGATGCAGCTTCTGTATTGCATGAAGCGATGGGTTACATCAAGTTTTTACAAGATCAGATCCAAGTCCTTTCTTCTCCTTATCTAATCAATCACTCTCTTGTAATTGTAAGTCTCCCTTTAATTACTTTTTGTTATCACTGTTTGTTTTTCCAATAAATGGTGATAGTTGTGACATTTTGCTAGGACGGTGGAGTGGTGACCGGAGATGTGAAGCCGGCGGCGAAAAAAGTGACAGACTTGAGAAGTAGAGGATTGTGTCTAGTACCTGTCTCATCCACCGTACACGTGGAGAACTCCAACGGTGCAGATTTCTGGTCACCTGCTACCATGGGTCACACAACGTCGCCTTCAATGCATCAAGGACCGTTCTAGGCACTAGGCAGATTTATATATATATATTTATTTATTTATAGTCTTTTTCAAAATAGCTGAAGAACAAGTAAAAGTAGTTTACTAGTTTACAAAGTAAGGTTTCACCCAATCTTTATTTTGTTTATTTTTGGAAGATCATCTGGGTGGTGGTATAAAAAAATGATGGGATGTTTTAGGTTTATATAAAATTATTCCAAGGTTTCTCAATGTTTTTCATGTTTCTTACGATTTCTCATAACTTGAGAGGCTAAGATTACACCTCTCACCGAAATTGTAGTATAGTAATAGTAGTGCCACCAAACCACATAACTCGCTTGACTTTAGTCGTGCAAAACGTTTTTTTTTTTTATTATCATATTTTCACAGAAGCAAGTTTATAGGTAAAGCTGAAATATATCCCAAAAAGCCAGAGTAGTTACAGATTGAATCCTTATGGGGGTTTTCACTTTTCAGTATGTCACGTTCTTTTCGAATCAAATGTCAAGTGAAGATACTCGAAGGCACAAAAGAATACATTAAAAAACATACTTGTGAGATGACCTTCCTGTTAGTGCATTCTCCAGCTTTAATTAACTCATTAGATCTGAGCCTGAGAGCCTGAGAGCCTGAGAGCCTGATATATGTTCCAAACAGATTTAATAGCTAAACATATGTATATAAGCATCTTAGGGTAGAGGAAACAGACATCTCACATTGCACACTTTTGCACCTGAGTGAGTTATTACGAAGGAGAGTGAGTCGCTAAGGTGATATATTTTGAAGGACTAACTAAGATTTTGACTGTCAACATTGCAATACAGAGAAGTCATATTTGAAATTTGATTTTTTAAATAATTCGACGTTGGGATTCAAACTAATAAAACACAGAGACAGAGTACACTAAGGAGGCAGAGGAGGACGAGGGAGACGGTGCAGCCAACGCGGGAGAACATACTGCGAAAAGTAGAGATGGCTAGGAAGAGTGTTAGGCCCTGAGAGATAGTACGAATACACCTGGTCCATATACTCCCTGCACCCGTTAAAACTCAAGATGCAACCGTCCATACACTTGTTATCATCATCAGTTTCCTTGTGAAGACAAAATACATGCGTCCTTAAGTTAAACCAGATGAGACCTTTCTTGTTCTTGCTCCACAAGTAGATGATATCGTAGTTCAAAGGATGCATCACCGCGGGGAAATAATGGACACCTAAGTCCATCACAGACACCATGTTGATTTCCCAAGAGAGTTGCCATGCCTCAGGGTCATTTTTGTACTTGAGCAGTCTCCACACCCGTAATGTACGGTTCCCACTGTGTTGAAACTCGTTGAAATACACGATGAAGCCTTCCGAGGTGGTGAAGGTTTTCCTGAAACGGCGTGAATCAGTTTCGCTGTCAGGGAAACGTATGATATGAAAGCCATCATCATTATCTCCATAGAAATCGTAGGCTGCGATGGAAATAACTTTGTGAGGGGGAGTATACTGGGAAAGCCAGTGAAGTATCCCGTTCAAAGCAATGGACTTGTCCTTCCCAACCCAAAGACTAGTACAACGCACATTCTTCCTCATCCACCTCCCTGTATCAGAGGAGTAGATCATGAATTCGAGGTCATTAGGGGAAAGAGGCTGCCTCAACATCCAGACAACCTTGTAACTCACGACGACACCACTCTGCATCTTTGTAACCAATCCATTGTCATTGAAAGCCTTGATGTTCCGTAAGATGTCGAGTTCTTGAAAAGAGAGAAAAGCAGGGAGAGGGATACGAAACCTATTAAGATAGTTATGCCTATCTTGCTAATTACGTAACCTTAATGTATCATATATATAGTTTCCTTATTGTAATTAGGTTACGACCTTAGGTTCCTCTCTACTTGTATATAAGTTGATGGAGCCGCATCTTAATAAACAAGAAACATTCTTATAACCTCTAAGGTTTCTTGACATGGTATCAGAGCTCTGAAAACCCTACACTACCCAAAGGTTTTCTTGCTCGTTCTTGTGATCTTTTGCTTCTTGCAATATCTCTGTTCTGTTTTCTTTCTTTCTTTCATCTCAGATTTGTCTCTCTCTCTGTGTGACAAATTTCACTTCTTACGATGACTGCAACAACGCCGAGTGCTTCATCCTCTTCCCTGACTTCAGTGGTTTCAGATTAACAGAAGTCCCGCCGCACCATCTCTCCTTACGACCTCACTGCCGGAGACAATCCAGGAACGTTGATCTCCCAGCCTATACTTTGTGGTCCAAACTACGATGAGTGGTCATCAAATCTGCGTCGAGCACTAAGAGCTCGAAAGAAATTCGGTTTCGTGGATGGAACAATCACACAGCCATCCACAGATTCAGAAGAACACGAAGATTGGATAGCTAATATGGCGCTTGTAGTCTCCTGGATTCATCTAACCATAGATGAAAAGTTACGCTCGTCTCTACTACAAACGGACGATGCACATGAATTGTGGGTACACATTAAAAAACGTTTTGGCATGAAGAATGGGCAACGCGTTCAACGCTTAAAGTCTGAACTTGCCAATTGTCATAAAAAAGGGCTGGCCGTTGAAACTTACTACGGGAAATTGATAAAGCTGTGGAGAAGCCTAGCAGATTATCAGAAAGCCAAGTCCGCTGAAGAAATTCAACAAGAGAGAGAAGAGGACAAACTACACCAGTTTCTCATGGGACTTGAT
>OVAP01006167.1:0-12130 GCA_900406295.1 Aurinia saxatilis
CATTAGTGATTCATGTTCTAGGAAAGTTCTTAATTATCCTCTAATTAATATTTTACCTGTTAATTCAGATTTCCTAAAAGAATTACCCATATCCTAGCTTTAGTTTTATTGAATTTAAAAACCCACTTTCTGAATTTTAATTAATAGTTTTAGAATAGTCACATTTATTTAATCTCCTTATTAAAGTTTTAATACTTAAATCTATAGGCAACCTAAAGTCTCTGTGGATTCGATCCCTAATTATTATAACTAAATAAATGTACTCTTGCAGTTAGCTCTTAGGGTAAATTTGAGCATATCAGAGACTTAATTTCTTGTTAAATACCTAAACCGGTTTATGATAATCCAATTAATTTGGTTTCTTCCACCGAACCGGGTTTGGTTTCATTAAACCCATTAACCGATATCTTGTTATCCTCGACTCCAATTCCTTTATCAACTGAGAACACGAAGACTTTAGATTCGTTGTCTCCCTCCTAATCACCGTCGTCCCCTACTTCAGCGACGACGTCTGACCCGCCGTCTGTCTCACAGTCTTCTCCGGTGCTTATTACGCCTAAACCATCGGTGACTCCTGCCGATTCTAGTTCCTCTGCGCCTACTTCGCCGGATTCCTCTGTATCTTCTCCCAAAGCTTCGGTTTCTCCTAAAGTGACTGTTGAATTGGATCGTGGAAAAAGAATTTTGTATCTTCCGGCCAAGCTTCATGATTATGTGCTTCAAACAGGTTTTTCTTCTCCAGATAAGCATGTTTCATCTGCTCCCTATGCCATTGCTTTTTATGTCGATTGTGCTCGTTTCTCTGACAATCATCGACAATTTCTTGCTGCACTTACCGCTTTTGTTGAACCAAAGTCATACAACGAAGCTATTAAAGATGAATGGTGGCGTGATGCGCGCAGCTCGGTTTGAGATTGATGCTTTTGAAGAACTAGGTACCTGGACTATGGACACACTTCCTCCGGGTAAGCAAGTTATTGGCAGCAAATGGGTGTTTACAGTTAAATTGAGAGCCAATGGTACTATCGAACGGTATAAGGCTCGTCTTGTGGCTTTTGGTAATCATCAGGGCAGTGATTTTGAAGAAACTTTTGCTCCAGTTGCAAAAATGAGTATGGTTCATTCGTTTCTTCAGATTGTTGCTTCTAACAATTGGGAGGTTCACCAAATGGATGTTTACAACGCGTTTCTTCATGGTGATTTAGAAGAGGAGGAGTATATGCGTCTTCCGTCTGGCTTTCCTGGTTCTGATCCTACGAAAGGTGTGTCAACTTCGTAAGTCATTATATGCCTTTGTCAATTGCCTAGATGTTGGTTTGCTAAACTATCTAGCACCTTACTTGCTTATGGATTCATACAATATATACATGATTATTCTATGTTCGTGTTTGAAAAAGGAAACGAGTGTCTACATGTTTTGGTATACGTCGACGATTTGATTATCTCTGGCTCGTCTCTTCAGTCATTTCTACGTTCAAAGCCTACTTGAGCAAATGTTTTTACATGAAAGATCTTGGTCTTCTGAAGTATTTTTTTGGCATTGAAGTTGCCAGGAGCCCTGCAGGAATTTACTTGTGTCAGCGTAAATATGCGTTGGATATTATTTATGATACATGTCTATTAGCATGTAAACCAACCACATTTCCCATGGAGCAAAATCACAGATTGCTTGAAGCGAAGAGTCCATTTTATGCAAATATATTTGCTTAACGTCGGCTTGTTGGCAGGTTAATATATTTTGCTGTGACTCGGCCTGTTCTGGTTTGCTATGTTCATGTGTTGACACAGTTTATGCATAATCTCGGATGGTACATTGGGAAGCAGCTCTCCGAGTTGTGCGTTATTTAAAAGGTAGTCCTGGTCAAGGCATACTACTTCGTGCGGATGCGCCTCTTACTCTTGTTGCCTGTTGTGACTCTGATTACTCTGCGTGTCCTATTATGAGTCGATCGCTTACTGGATGGTTTATTCAGCTGGGTGGCTCTCCAGTTTCATGGAAGACGAAGAAGCAAGATAAAGTCTCACGATCTTCAACAGAGGACGAATATCGCGCGCTGGCTCTTACGGTTCAGGAGGTTCTCTTGTTGAAGGACTTACTCTATGACCTTGGTGTGAATCATGATGCTCTTATTACAGTTTATTGTGACAACAAATCAGATATTCAATTTGTTGCTAATCCTGTCAAGCATGAACGCACTAAACATATACGCAAAGACTGTCATTTTGTTCGCGATGAAGTCAGCAATAAGACGATCATTACGCGCCATGTTTCTACTCATGATCAGTTGGCTGATATATTAATTTACTAAAGCTCTTGGCCGTCGACAGTTTGAAAGTTTTGTAGACAAATTGGGTGTTTGTGATCTGCACACTCCAACTTAATGGGGTATTACGATATGTGAATATACAAAGTTATATTTACATATTTATATTGTATATTTTCCTATTGTGTAGATTTCCATATCTTCTAGGTTTAATCTCTTGTATAAGTAAAGGTCATTGACCGCAAAACGTAAAAAAAAAAAAACATTTTACCATACTTTTGGTTTCTTGACAAAAAGGCTACATGTGATTAGCAATATTATTTTAGCTTAGGGTTGCTTCATTTATATAGTTACATTTGTATTAGAACTGAATTTTGTAAAACTAGGGTTTTATACACTCCGGTTTGGCCTACTAGTGTTTTATTTTTCTTTTTGCAACACTATTAGCATTGAAGGTCGAAAAAAGAAAAACCAAGAATTGCAGGTTGTGGGACAATATGTAGACGCTTCGACTCCTTTACTTTTTTTTTTTTTCGACTCCTTTACTTCCTTAAGTCACTCGCCATTTCTTGGGGTCAATCATCTACAGATTTTTATGTTTCCTGTCAATAATTGATGGGCTATCGAACAAATGTTCAGAGTAATTTACGGGATCTGTGAAAAAATAATGTAACATTACTACTTACAACATCCACCGTAGCTAATTCACCTTTCCTTGTTCTTGTCCAAAAAATTGTAACTTAAGATTCAACACTTATTGATAAATGAGAAAAGAGTGTTGGAAGTAGCTAATAACAACTAAGGTTGTAATAAGAGAACTCAACTTTACTCAAATCACCATAGATAATTTTATTTTGTTTAGGATGCAATACATAATACATTAAAATATTATTCATAACATTTTCTATTTATGATCAACACATAAATTTTTTGTGATTTTTCCGATGCGTACTTAATTCTAAATTTCACTGCAATTCCTATATTCTTTTACTTTTTTCTGCATACATAACATTGTATATATTATGTGTGGACAGAAAAAGAAAGTTGGTAATATTTCCCACTAGAGTGATTTAAACTATTTTACAGTTTTCAACAAATGAAAATCAATGGACAGATAAAGGAGAGACACAATTATGTATATTATACCTTGATGTGTGCATGTAATAAGCAATTAAAGTCTTTTCTAAAGAGCTAATTAAATAAGTATCTAATTATGTATAGCCCTTCTTTATAATAAAAATACAACATTATTTAAGACCTCCTATTTCAAGTAACACCCCACCCTTTATAACATGGTTTTTACTTTTTAGCAGAGTCGAATATAAAATTATCGGACCCTATTCAAAAATAGTTATTAAAAAAAATTACAGTATACAAAAAAATAATATATAAAATAACTATAGAGTATAAAAATATAACAGTAAATTTTTAGACTAAAATCATTTTTTTATTTTTAAATGTATATTTTTAGTGTTACGAAAGATCATTAATAAAAAAATTCAAAGATTATTAAAATGTATAATGCGAATAGATAATATATATTTTTTTCTTTGTTACTCTTCTACTGTATAACACAATATTTTGTTAATTCTTCTATAAATATCTAAGTTTTTTTAGTTAAGGGGCCTTATAATTTTGGAGACCCCTTTCAAATATATTATAATCATATGTTCAAATCGGAATCTGCTCTTTAACTTTATCCTTTTGCTTTTATCCTATATAAATAAAACTACGTATCTTTAAATGGTCTTAAATTAAAAGTTAATACAGCTAATAATGGAGCATATAAGGGAATAAACTATAAATATCAAGGGTGTTTTATCCGGGTATCACTTTCGTTTTTTCGGTCTTTTAAACAATACATCATTAATATCAACCATTTAATTGTATGGTTGATTTTTTTGTTACATAAGTATTTATTCCTTGTGCACAAAAGAGGGAGTTGTATGGTTACTTTTACGGTTTTACATTATTGAACAGCACTATTATAAATAGAACCCTCCAATTATTGTTCTATACCTTGTCTCTCTTCAGTGCACAACCCCAAAGAAGAGTAGTGAGAAACAAGATCGATCGAGGAAACTACTCAAATGAAGACGATGAAGCAACTGAATCTCGCGGTAGCGGTTGCAGTTATTCTTATGGGAATGTTGGGGTCGTCCGACGCTCAGCTTAAGATGAATTTTTACGCGAAAAGCTGTCCAAATGCTGAGAAAATAATTTCAGATCATATTCAGAAGCATATCCATAATGGTCCTTCTCTTGCAGCTCCTCTCATCAGAATGCATTTCCATGACTGCTTCGTTAGGGTATTTCTCCGATCTCTTACCCACATATATATATATATTGCAAATACAGGAGAAATGTTATAAGAAAAAATGAGGAGGTTTCTTTTTTATTTTGGTCATAAGAAAAAAAAAAGATGAGGTTTGATCTAGAAGATGTACTATATTAAGCAAAAAATTGGTAAGTTAATAGTATATATGAGATAGGCAGAATAATGGAGATTTATTATTGTATTCATTTGATTTTGAAAAATTATTTGTATTCAGGGATGCGATGGATCGGTGTTGATAAATTCAACATCAGGGAACGCAGAGAGAGATGCGCCACCGAATCTAACACTTAGAGGATTCGGTTTTGTAGAGAGGATTAAAACTATTCTTGAAGCAGAGTGTCCTAAAACTGTTTCTTGCGCCGACATCATCGCTTTGACTGCTAGAGACGCAGTTGTTGCTACCGTAAGCATACAAATTACTATTTTAGGACTTAACATACAGTAGTTCGTTTGTTAAGCAACTAAACTGAAATTATTATCGACAGGGAGGTCCTTCGTGGAGTGTGCCGACAGGAAGAAGAGACGGTAGGATCTCAAATTTGGCGGAGGCTACTAACAGCATTCCAGCACCGACGAGTAATTTCACAACGTTACAACAACGTTTTGCTAACCAAGGACTTAATCTCAAAGACCTTGTCCTACTCTCCGGTAAGTTCTTTATAACCATATTAGTCAGGGCTTTGTTCCCGTATCCGAATACAAAAATATGTTGCATGTCAAGACCCAATAACTCAACTAGTAAAGATTTTGGTAGAGGTTACGGGTTTAAGTGTTTCTTGGGATGGACCATATAATATTATTTGGTTCCGAGTCTGAGGAGATGTACGAGTTTAGATCGGAACCTCTCAGTTATTAAAAGAAGAAAATTTTTTTACATGTCAATGAAATATGAGTAGCCATAAAATCTTCGGGTTTTCAACGTCTTTGATTTCTTGTTTCCAGGGGCTCACACGATCGGTGTCTCGCATTGCTCCTCCTTTAATGAACGTCTATACAACTTCTCGACAACGGTCAAACAAGACCCATCTCTGGACAGCGAGTACGCAACAAAATTAAAGGCTAAATGCACGAGCATCACCGACAACACCACCATCGTAGAGATGGATCCCGGTAGCCGCAGAACCTTCGATCTCAGTTATTACAAGCTTGTCCTGAAGAGAAGAGGTCTGTTTCAGTCTGATTCTGCTTTAACCAAGAACTCAGCAACACTGAAGATGATCAACGACTTGGTCAACGGTCCTCCAGAGAAGTTTTTCAAGGCTTTCGCTAAATCCATGGAGAAGATGGGGAGAGTTAAAGTGAAGACGGGCTCATCCGGCGTGATCAGGACAAGGTGTTCTGTTGCCGGAAGTTAATTCGCCTGCTTGGAAAATGGTACTTTGTGTTCTGTTTTTCTAAATTGTTCATTGTTGTTTTGGTTGAGTTTTGGAGGAAGGTGTAATTTGATTTTTATGTTGTTTTGATTTGTGTTTATGCATCCAATAATCATCTGTCCCGGATAAATATGCGAGTCACTATTAAAGTTGACAATAATTCTACATCATCTGTAATTCTGTATCCAAGCCTTCAATCCAAGCTAAATAAATATAACTATATATATGCGTTTGAAACTGATGGAAATTAATTTTGTGCAACTTGGCCATTCCCCCCATCTGGACACTACATCCAAATAATGTATAATGTATCCAAATGCAACATTTAAAAACTCGAATTGCCCCCAAGAAATCCCAAACCAAAGTCAAGTAGGCATTCATTCGCTCACATTTGCCTCGTATTCTCTGCTGAATTAGTTTTACAAATAAGAGTATGCATCTACTTTGCAAACTCCTACCCCTTATCCTAATCGCATTCCTTCTAGAAATACCTTGAACTTCGTCTTATTGTTCGGCGCATTGAACTGAGTCTATATTATTATTTTGGGAGCTTCCTGTAGGCGATACTAACTGGATTCTGATCTCTGCATGACACACCGTCAACGAAGAGTGTAACATCCCGGTTCTCTTAACCCGGAATCGTTTCAGTTATTAACTTTTTGTTGAGAGTCAAAGTGAAATATCTAAAGACTTTTGTCCTGAAGTTGCAAAAACAAAAAAATTAAAAAGGAAAAGAGGAACCATAATGTTCTCTACGCCGTAACTCAGAGCATTTCCAATGCACATTCATAAAGAATGTCTTTAGAATGATTAAAAAATTAAAGTTATAAAAATATTAATAGTTAATTAGGAAAATGTCTTTAAATTAAAGACATCTTCTACAAAATATCTTTACATAAACATTTAAGACACAAAGCCTTTAGTTTAAAGACACAAAAAATTAAAATAATAATACCTTCTCTACATACATAATTTACTTCATGGGAAGACCTTTTCATTTGATGAGGGATGGAGATGGTCTCATTGTCTCCTCTCCTCTCAACCATCTCTCTAATCTCCCTCTCTGTCAATCACTCCTTATCACTAAAATGACCTCCTCAGGCCTCCCTCATCCTTCATGAGTCCTCCTCTTGCTTCTCCTCCTCGTCTACCATATTCTCATATCCAAGCCGTCATTTTCTGATGCCTTTTCCGGTGACTCAGGAAGAAATATATGTCAATCCACCCATGGATGTGAAGATATTTGTCTCAGCTTTCCATGAAGCCTGATATCGCCTCAATCAAAATTATATCCAAAGAGTTATGGTCATTCTCCTCCAGGATGTCCAGTCTGCCGCAACAGCATCCTTCAATCCGAATAGACACCTTTTGAGGCGTTTTCCCGGTGACTCAGAAGAAATTAGACAACGAGCCACCCATCACCGCGAAGGCCTATGTCTCAGCTTTCCAGAAAGCATGAGATTGTCTCAATCAGATATATAACCAGAGAGTTATGACCGTTTTTCTCCAGGAGGTCTATTCTGTTCGTAACAGTAACTTGCAGTCCGAATAGCCAACTTGAAAGAGGCATATCTGGAACTATATAATGAATCAGACGGTGAACAACTTATCAAAAAGAAGGTCCAGACGTCATCTTTCCATGGGGACAAGAATCATGGCGATCTGAACTCTATGAAAGAGAGTTATATGTTTGCCTTAGCCTGTCATTTCTGTCCATACCAGATTTCAGGTGAGGACATGTTTTGTCTCATTCCTAGTTCAATATATTGTTTGTGCTGCGTTAAGACCCTAGCAAGATTTTCACTTGTTTATGTGATGATTTAAATTAGAAGAAGAGTCTATGTGTGAATGTGAATGTGAATTGTGTGTTGTGTCGTAAGGACGGCTGTTTGAAAGGAACAACAAATTATGAGACTAATGTGTGTTATTAAGTGTAATAGGTTGTCTTGTTATTCAGAATTCGGTAGAAATTGCGTGAGTTAATAATTGTCATGATATTTGGATATTCGGTTAATTGATTCGGTTAGTTATTCGGTTAGTTGATTCGGTATTCGGTTAGTTGATTCTGTTAGTTGTGCTTGGTTAATTTGAATTGAATGAGTTATTGTTTACTCAATGTAATATTTGTGTGAGTCTTGTATGTGTGTTAACCGGTAAACTTGTAATTGTTGTACTAGTGGATTTGGTGAGCTTGCTCACCCTCACTGAGTAACCTTGTGTTACTCACCCCTCCTCTTCCCCCTGTTTCAGGTATAGGAGACTTGATTTCAATATGTGTTAAAGCTGGTGTTCGATTTGCAAAAGTGGGCGCCAAAGCTTCGATAACAGCTGTTGTGAACTTGAACTGGACTTTGTGTTTGAGAATTGTTCTTAACATCTGGTCTCTTGCGTGTTTTGAGAGGCTGGGTGTTACAAAGAGCATCCAACCATTTTCAAGATCTATGCTCTCTGCCATTTGGAGGAGCTTGATGACAAAATCGGCTAAGGTTTGGAACTTTCCAGCAGTTTGAATCTTATATTCAGTGTCGTATATCCTTAGTTCAACGACCCACTTTACTAATCTTCTGGATTGGTTCGGTTTGTGGAAAATAATTTTGAAGTGGTTGGATTGTCATAACGATAATATATCACATGTGACTTAAAGTAAGACCGTAGTTTCCTTGCTGACATGGTACAACGAAAGCTAGTTTCTCAATTACCGAGTACCGAGTTTCCACATCCACCTGTGTCTTGCTTGCTTACATATATTTAGAATAAAAAGTGTAAAGTATCTTGTTTTATTAAAGATCTTTTAGATCTTTTAGTAGGATTCGATGCCAATTACTTAATTCAAGCTAGAATTATTATTTCATTCAAAATTTTTAATATTTGGATGGTGTTCCATTCAGAATTAGTTTCATATTTAACATAAATGAGCATCTAAATTATTTCATCTGGAAGAAGCATCTAAGTGGATAAACCAACATCCCCCTGATCTATTTCTGAAAAAAGAAGTACAATTTGAATCCTGCATAGAAAATTATGTTGTCTTACAATAAACTAGGGGTCGGATCCGCGCGCACGGATTTGTCCTTTTATATGTGAATAAAAAATGTATATACTAAACTTCCAATTTTATGATATACATTTTTATTCTCTTTGAAATAACTCCAAACTTCGAATATGCAATTTTTGTTCTCTTTGAAATATGTATAATGTATAGACGTTAACATCCTCTCTCTTTTTTTGTTCTTCTTCCTCTGTTAGACGTTAATTAAGCCTTTGCATAAGAATTTTCATTTTGATCTTTAGCTTTCATAATGCCACAAATTTAATAGTTATTGGTTAATCTTTTAATCAAAGATACATATGTTAAGCTTTTAATTTTGCTGCATATTATTGCTGCACATATGACAAAGACAATGTTGAGAACAAACCCGAGATTTGAAAGATTTATGGAGTTAAGAATTGTTTTGAAACTTATAGCTCTTCCTCTTCTCCGCTCTTCAATGCGTTCTTGGCAATGCATTGGAATGCTTCTTCCACATTGGTGCCTTCTTTAGCAGAAGTCTCAAAGTAGGGAATGCTCCCCTTTGAAGCACACCAAGCTTTAGCCTTTTTCTCTGAAACCTGCAATCAAGTGCAGTTTGTATATGGACATGGATATAATATGCAAGTGATTACTTAGTCTTATAAATAAAAACATAAGGTCTAAAGCCTTAACAAAAACAAATATTACGTGATAAAAGATCAGTTGACCAATAGCCTCCCATTTGAATAAACAAATTAAAACTACTGCAACTGTAAAGTAAAATAGAAAATCTAAGCTTAGAAAAGCATCCCTTATATATTATTTGAGGTTATACTTTATTGAAAAAGGCTTAGGTGTCATGGACATGTTAAAAGACAGTGTTAATTTACGCTGATGTCAATAGTTCTATCGCTGATGTCAAATCACAGTCAGCATCAGAAAAAGAAAATATCCAAGAAAACAGATCACGGAGATTGGCGATTTTGAGAGATAGATTCAAACTCTCGTGAGTCCAGTTCTCTCAATCTGTTTCCTAAACAGAGTAGGTCGAGGAATTAATAGTCTTCACCTCTTCAATTGGAATGGAGCTCTCTTTCGAAATTTAAAAAACGGGTGCTTTTGTAAATCTGGGTTACATCGTACGATTCTGGGTTACAACCACAAAATCAGTGTGGCTTTGTTGTGACGCTTATTATTATAATTGACGTATTTTCTCTTGATATGTGTGATGCAGGGACTCATGATTAAAGAAAGATATGGAAGAAAAAGAGAGATCGCACGAAGGTAATGGATTATCAAATTCAGAAAAATCTTCACCTATCGATTTCGCCTAACTTAGAAAAAGAAGAATCAGAGCCTTGGAAAAGAATCTGGGTTTGGATTGTGTAGATCTATTTCGAACAAATCATCAATTTGAAGCCAAATGATAGTAATAATATTTGTGTTCTTGCTGTGTTCTTGTATGATGTCAACTCCATGAAATCAGTTGACAATCTGAACAATTGGAGAAAAGAATTTCTGATCCAGGTACTCATTCATGCTTTTCCTCCACCTCTGTTATCAGAATTTCACAATAAGAAACTCAGTAACGCCATTGAGATATCTCTTTAGGCGAGTCCATCGGATCCAGAGAATCTCCCCTTTGTTCTTATCGAAAATAAGGTTGATGTGGATGGTGGAAACAACCGAGTGGTATGTGCGTTTACTTTAACTTCCACTGCTCTTAATTTTTTCCGAGCTGTAATATTGATGTCCATATACAAACTGCACTTGAGCGCAAGTTTCAGAGAAAAAGGCTAAAGCTTGGTATGCTTCAAAGGGGAACATTCCCAACTTTGAGACTTGTGGGGGTCGGATTCCACCCAATCAAGATTTATACTTAGAAAATAATCTTGAAGTATTTTCCTAGCTGATGAAGAGTGTTCAGCCTAGCTGAAAATATTTACACTCAGAATTCGTCTAGCTGAATTCCTGCCTAGCTGAAATCCATCGCAGTAAGAATTTACCTAGCTAGATTTCTGCCTAGCTGAAATCCTGAAATCCTGCCTAGCTGAGAATGCTTGTACAGAAAATGTCTAGCTGGATTTTTGCCTAGCTGAAAAATCCAGCTCGTCAAACATTTCCTAGCTGAAATCATGACTAGCTGAAGTACAGTCGCAAACATTCGACGACCAGCTGAAGTGAATGATGATACTTACGACCACATGACCATGACATGGTGCGAAGCTTGTCGAAAGATCCGACCCGAGCTTGGTGACACGCGAGGCCCGACCCGAGCTGAAATAGAGCTCGGTTGACCCGACTCGAGCTCCTTCTTAGGCCGACCTGGATGCCACGACGTGAGATGGGCCGAGCTGATCACCGCACGATGGGCCAAGCTGAACACCGCACGATGGGCCGAGCTGGCCTTTTCAACTCATTTTGGGCCGAGATGAGTTTCTCCTTTCGTGATGGGCCGATCTGACCTCCTCGATGCATATTGGGCCGAGCCGACTTGCTCTCGTCGATTTAGTGGGCCTAGCCAAGCTAAACGCAATGGGCCGAGTTCACGACAGTTAACCAACGATGCAGTCGCCGAACAAGATAGGCATGAATCATGAGCGGATCTAGGAGATAAGAAAGGAAATTGAAGATAGATATGAATTTCTTTTATTCTCATGCAGCTAGGGTTCGGTTGTAATCTCTATATAAAGAGAACTAGTCATTCATTTTAAAGACATCTTTTTCCACGCGAGAGAACACTGAGACTTTCTCTTGCGATCTTTGTACTTCAACAATAAAGAATAAACACTTAAACACATTTCTTCGCCTCCGATTATTCGATTACGTAGAAATTTACGAATCCCTTAAAGTTACCTTACAAGTCTTTGGTTTTGAGAATTTCGTCTCTCACAATTTGGCGCCGACTGTGGGGATTTCATAATTTTCTGACTCAGAATTTTCGGATGACGAACCACCTCGCATCCTGGATGGTAGATCCAACCACCTCGCATCCGGCTACCAACACTAACATGCCGTTCGGCATGCCCAACAAAACCATCATCATGCCACCTGCTAGCAACAATCCACCAGACGCGACCGTCATCGGAGTCACGTATCTGATATACCTCATATTTTACCGGTTTTTACTATAATAAATGTATAA
>OVAP01006168.1:0-12129 GCA_900406295.1 Aurinia saxatilis
AAGACGGCGGAAAGATCTTCTCCAAATTACAAATGATTAGCGCAATATTACAAATGAAGGTTTGTTGGCGCTACATCTTTGGCAAGCGACACTTTTTTTACGAACCATACCTCCTTTCCGACGAGGTCGGTCTATGTGAATATGGATTACTTATTTTAGCGTATGCCTGAGGAGCGGGACAATGAAGCTCCACTGTTAGACCGGAAGGTTTTTTTCCCTTGATTACTTTGGTATATTTGGAAATCCAGGAATAATAGAGTTTTCAGAGGTATAGAGTTTGACTCTTTAGACATTTTGTATTTATCGGAACGTGGGTATTTGGCTTGGCATGAGGCCAACTCGACAACGACTCTGAACCTGATTTGTTGATTGAGGACCCTCTCGTGCCTTTGTCAAATACTTATTGCTAGGTTGACGGTTCTTGGAAGATCTCTGACCCTACATTCGGAATAGGGTGGGTCTGTTGGCAGGGTGATTAGATAATACTTTTGGGCGGAAGCGATACTCGAAGAAGCCTCTCCCTATTGCATACTGAGTTTGAGGTTCTCATTTGGGCGATGACAATTATCGTAGAGCAAAATATACGATGTTTTTTTTAGACAGACTGTATGGAACTAACAAAAATTATTCAAGCACCTTCAGATTGGCCAGTCTTCGATATGCTATAAGACGTATTCCGCGAGCTTAAAGGACGTTTACCTTTTGTCTCTCTGACATATATCCAGCGGAAAACAAACACAAATGTAGATTGTTTAGTCCGAGCAATACGTTTTAGATGTTTAGAATTCAACTATGTAAACAGTTGTTCACCTATGTGGACAATCAATCTTAATGTTTTCTTATAAAAGATTAAGGTATTGTTGATAAAAAGAGAAATTGGGGGCGGTGACCAAAAGAAATGATATAATTAATTAAATGACTAAAGGGAAGAAGTAGACATGATATGATAGGAATAATATATAATAATTCCTAGCATGCCCTTCATTGACCAGAAGCAAAGAAATTTGACAACCATGTATGTGACATCATAGAGAAACAAAAGCATCGTTTGATAATTTGATAACAATTCTGAGAATCAAGAAAAGTGGGTGTGAGATGAGATCATATGTGAAAATATGGTATCCACAAGAATTTTAGAGGAGATAAATATTGTAGTAGGAGAAGAGGCGGTGGGTTAGAGAAAATTTGTAAGACAATTTGTTTAAGGGGGAGAAAGATCTGTTTAGACATCGCGAGCAAGGTTAATAGAGTAGGGACGAGTTGAAGTCGCCGGTGTGTTTGTGTTTCTCCATCTTTCCCGATAGTGAGGCCATTTTTGACAATTTCTTACCATGTTTGATTATATCCTTCATTTTGGGTATTCTATGAAAGCCCAATATGGTTATTAGGCAAAGTAGATGATTTTATTTTGTTATTGGTGTGAAAATTGGTCTGGTTTGGTGGATGGGTCCCAGTGGCAGACCCATTTAGAGACGAATCGGTTTAGTGACACACTCACTCGATTTCCCTCGTTTACATCGAAACCCATCTCCCTTGGACGGTGTGGAAACACGATCTGCTTTCTCCAATGGACGCTTCGTTGATTACCAATTGCAAATCCTTTGCATCCCCTCCGGTAAGCAATATCTTTGTGTTGTAAGATGTGTGATTCACAATCTGATATATTTGTCTTCATATGCAAGTCTTTGTTCCTGGGGAGGTCGGGAGGTATTGTCGCAAGTTCCAAATGTAAGGTGATGCTCAGCTTCCCTCGCCTAGCAACTCCCACCTTGAAGGTTAGCCGCCGCAAGAGGGCTCCTGCGTCCCTTGGTGTTACCTGCTCCTCCTCCGGGGATAAAATTCTTGTGGCTAACAGAGGTGAAATCGCTGTGCGTGTTATCCGAACCGCCCATGAAATGGGGATCCCCTGTGTTGCTGTTTACTCCACCATAGACAAGGACGCACTCCATGTGAAACTCGCTGATGAAGCTGTTTGTATCGGTGAAGCTCCCAGCAACCAGTCCTATTTATTGATCCCCAATGTTCTCTCCGCTGCAATCAGCCGAGGATGTACAATGCTTCATCCTGGATACGGTTTCCTTGCTGAGAACGCTCTTTTTGTTGAGATGTGCAGAGAACACCGGATCAATTTTATTGGTCCAAATCCTGATAGCATCCGAGTCATGGGTGACAAAGCAACTGCCAGAGAAACCATGAAAAATGCTGGCGTCCCAACTGTACCAGGGAGTGATGGACTTTTGCAGGTACCATCACCTCTATATTTCAATTGCCCCCTTGGAACTTCTATGCACTCAACTCTATTATTATTATTACAGAGCACAGAAGAAGGAGTCAGGCTCGCCAATGACATTGGCTTCCCTGTAATGATCAAGGTAACTATGCCACTCATCAACTAAAGCTTACTCCCTATTTTTTAAATATTTCACTGCCCACAACTGCTGTTTTTCTGGTTTCAAGGCAACAGCTGGTGGTGGTGGACGTGGAATGCGACTTGCTAATGAACCGGCAGAGTTTGTAAAACTGCTCCAGGTATCAAATTTAAGCCAAACTAATCAACAAGTGGTTCTAGTGAAAAGTTCTACACAATCATGTGTTCGTATACTCAGATATTTAATATCAGCGTATCATAGAATCTCTGCCTCAGAAAACCTAGAGTCTCATGATCTGCATGGCTGCATCTCTTTTCTAATTTGCTGAATATCAAATTAATCGGTATAAAGATATTGTAAAAAATATAAGTATTAATTCCCCTTGATGTATCATGAAGATCTGTAAGATTTTTAAAAACCTTGAATTTGGCTTACTTTGTTCTGCAGCAAGCAAAGAGCGAGGCTGCTGCTGCTTTTGGTAATGATGGAGTTTATCTGGAGAAGTACGTCCAAAATCCCCGGCATATCGAATTCCAGGTAACAGATGTCTGCAGAAGTTGTTCAAATTATTTGAAGTTGTGCTGAGTCAGTGTTGAAGCACTACTATAAAGAGAGACTACTTATGAACCTATTCGTTTTTTCTAAACTTTGACTAACCAAAAATATTCGTATATCTATAGTGTGCTATCAACTGTTCTCATCTACAGCTGTTGGATTTTAGATTCTTGCAGATAAATTTGGTAATGTTGTTCACTTTGGCGAGCGTGACTGCAGCATCCAGGTATCGTTTTTCAGTATCAATTTATTGTTCGTAGTTCGATGGTCTAAGAACAAACAAAAAACTGACTGCTTGATAATTAGACCGTTTCTCATTATTCATTTGACCAAGTAGCACATTCATACGCCATTTCCAAATGCCAGATCTGCTATACTAGTGATCTCTGTAGTAGTTTCCAGTTTCCACGATACAAATGGTTGAACTTGGCCTCTCAAAATTTTGGAATTATGATTGCTGGTTTCAGTCTTTACATTATAAAATGTTGGTAGTTTTTGGCTCGTCTTACTATGTATTCTCTTGAACCACAGAGACGTAACCAAAAGTTGCTGGAAGAAGCACCTTCTCCTGCGTTAACCCCTGAGTTACGAAAAGCCATGGGTGATGCAGCAGTTGCAGCAGCAGCATCGATTGGTTACATTGGTGTTGGTACTGTGGAATTTCTTTTGGATGAGAGAGGTTCCTTCTATTTCATGGAAATGAATACTAGAATCCAGGTTGGTTATGTTACATGACTGCAGGGCATAGCTAGATTTGTTTATAGAATAATTTGTTATTCTTAGAAGTATTTAAAGTATAACGAGTGGTTACCGTTTTTTGGGGATTAACATAGGTGGAGCATCCTGTGACGGAGATGATCTACTCCGTTGATTTGATTGAAGAACAGATTCGTGTTGCAATGGGAGAGAAACTGCGTTATAAACAGGTATGACTGGTATTCTTTGTGAAATTCCAAATAGAGGAAGGGGTTGCCAGACAAGCTCTTTAATTTATTTTCTCTACAGGAAGATATTGTGCTTAGAGGACACTCGATTGAATGCCGTATCAATGCAGAAGACCCATTTAAAGGGTTTAGACCTGGCCCTGGTATGTTCCTCAACGTGTTTGCTACATTTACTAATTGGTAGCAAATGACCTTTGGTTACAAAACTTTACTGTCACAATAACAGGAAGAATAACATCATATTTACCATCTGGAGGTCCTTTTGTGAGAATGGACAGCCATGTATATCCCGATTATGTTGTTCCTCCCAGCTATGATTCTCTCCTTGGAAAGGTATATTACAGTCTTATCATTGTTGTATATATATTTTTTCCTTGTATATCTGGTTCTTTATTTGTAATAATCGATTTGGAGGAACAAATAGCGTAAATCATTTTAAGGAATTGCAATCTTGATGCTGGAATATAAATCCTCATTTCTGTAGGGCTGTATGAGATAAATGTAATTGCTTTGTGTTTCTGTTCCAGAACCTATAATTGATGTTCTTATGTTCAACTATTAGGGCTTTATCCATTCATGTTTTTTTATGTTCATCGTGTATCTTATATGTTTTTCTAGCTTATTGTATGGGCTCCAACTAGGGAAAAGGCAATTGAGCGGATGAAACGTGCACTTAATGACACTGTTATTACAGGTATGCTGTGGATAACTATCTGCGTTGTTTATGTTTTGCTATAAATATTCTTTCTTCTGATACTGCTACCCATGAAATGTGACTTTTTTCTTTCATTACACTTCTGATGAATTGTTTTCAACTTTTTTTATTGTTTCTCTTTTAATCAGGGGTTCCCACCACCATTGAATACCACAAACTTATCCTTGATGTTGAGGTGTGTGAAAGAACTAGCTTGCTGTATGCTTAGGGAACTTTGTTGTCATGTGCTTATTGGATTGTATGTTAATTATATGCTGGTAACAGGATTTCAAGAACGGAAAAGTTGATACAGCTTTTATTGTGAAGCATGAAGAGGAATTAGCAGAGGTAATTATAATTGTCTTTGTGTCTGTTACAAATCTATACCGTTTACTCATCAAATCATCCTTAGTCTATGCCTTTGTCTTACTGCTTTCATTTGGTGAGCTTCTGAATCTCTAAGTTTAATTAATGAATCCTCTATACCGTTTACTCATCAAATCATCCTTAGTCTGTGCCTTTGTCTTACTGCTTTCATTTGGTGAGCTTCTGAATCTCTAAGTTTAATTAATGAATCCTCTACTCACGTTTTCAATCTCTTAAGTAGCCTACAAGAGGTTAATAAATCATGGGTTTATAGTTTGATTTTTGAAGCACTGTAATGTGAGATCCGGTAAAGGAACATGTAAAATTCGGTGACAATTCCATGAATTTGATGAAAGTGAAAGGAAAAACACATATATGTTATGTAATATAGAACCATATTGATATTGCAAATCCGAAAATGATATTGAAATGTCCATTCTCTTCTCTTTTTTTTTTTTTTTTTTTTTTTTTTTTTTTTTTTTTANTTTTTTTTTTTTTTTTTTTTTTTTTTTTTGGAATACCAAGATGTTCTGGGCCTAGGCCCGTACATCCCCTCAGGCCCGGGACCAGAGCATGTTATATGGTCCCGTCCCAAGAGCCACTCGAACCGGCGACCTCTAGGCTTTGCCTGAGATCTTTACCAATTGAGCTATTAGCTCTTGGTAAATGTCCATTCTCACTTTAAAAGAGGACGGTGACTGAGATTGCCATGAGCCTGCAGGAGAAAGCCAAGGCTGTCATAATCTTTAAATATTTTTTCTAATATTTGTTTTTTTTCCAGTTTTGTTGCTATTCCAAATTGAGGGTTCTAACTTGTGGTGAATGCTATGTTTGCAGCCTCAGGAAATTGTCCAAGTGAAAGATTTGACAAATTTAGCGGTTTAGAATTCATCAGCTCCTTGATGAAACAGTGATTTGCAGAGCCCACGGAAATCATTTATGCTAATGCCCGCAAAGTTCTCTCACTTGGTATATGCAACAGCATTTTACACAAGTCTAGCAAAATTTGTGTTTGGTTTTTTAGAGTCTGTGGTCTTTACGATACTTTCCAAAGGACTTTATCAATTTAGTTTGAGGACAGGAATGTCAGCACTGTATTTCAGACCTTTGAGACCATAAGAGACGGAATGTTATAATGGTGAAAGTCTTGGTAGGCTTTAAATGTTGTACTTGATCAGTGTGTTACTGATTTATTAAATTTCTTCTAGATACTGTAATTCCTTCAGATTCTTCTGGTTTTGGTCTTTCCCCGGAGTTCCTATAGGAAAGTGCGTTGTTAAGTAGAATGCAGTTGCATGCATTCCATGAAATGGAGAACTTTTAATTTGCAGACTCGGAGGAGCAGTTGCAGAGTGACATGAAGAATGGTGCGCATAAAGACAGGTGAGCCCTATTTGGATTGGAATGATCTTAGTTCAAAATATCCTAAAAATCACAGGGTTAATACAAATTATAATGTTTGAGCTTCTAAGATTTAGGTTGATCTAGGTTGCTTGTGTGTGTGTGTGTGCACAGAGTGCGTGGTTTTGTTCAATCTCGGGTGAAGCTGTAGGCACGTAGGAATGCATTTGATGTTAAACATGTAATTTTGAATACGCCACATCGATAGAAGGGAAATAAATGACTTAAAATGTGGATCTCGATCTCACCAACGCATAGTGGACTGCGGAAGAAGGTAAAGCAAATCTCGATGATTGAGTCCTTGTGGACGTGTGAATCTGTTTTAAAGCTTCATTCGGAGTTGTAAAATCTTATTAGCAGTACAAACCTCAAAACTCAAAAGCATTGCTTCAGGCAGCATAGGACACTGGCAGGACCAAAGAGTTGGGATATTATTACACGAATAATAACCTGACAAAATGCTCTTGACTAGGATGCTGATGTTTGTAACTGGGTTGTCCTTCTCCCTCAGTCAAGACCATTTGTTGAGTTGCATCCCTCATCATATCCTTATTCGTTGATTGATAGATCTCTTAGTGTCTCCTGAAAAGCCAGAGAAAAGAAGAGGCAAGATGGTTTAGTAATCAAGACATGTTTCATATTATACAATCTGAAGTGAAATTGGGCGCATTTACTTGGATAGATGTTAGACTGTTATTAGGTGAAGGCCACATGTTAGGCATGCTTTCTTCTGCTAAATCCATGAGCCTTTTAATCTCAGGCACCACATCCTTTCCAAGATTAGGTCTGTCTTTCCGCCTTAACTCTGAGCATTGTAAACCTATTTTTGCTAATACTATGGCACCTTCCAGTGGCCAGTCAGGAACAGCGGGGTCTAGTATCTCAGCAAAAGTTCCTTCCACAATCGCTCTCTCAACGTGATGCCTCAAGCTCATTGGTGGCTTGGCTGTTAGTACTTGCAAGAGCATAATCCCGAACGAGTATATGTCAGATTTGGTTCCAAGCATACCCGTTTGCTGATATTCTGGATCAATGTAACACAAGGTTCCAGCAGCTGACGTCATTCTATAGTGTGTTTCAGTGTCAGAAACCGAGAGAGGGAGAAGCCTAGCCAATCCGACATCAGAAATTTTGCTGACCATGTGCTGGTCAAGCAATATGTTAGCTGGTTTCAGGTCGCGGTGCACCAGTGGGTCTGGTTTCATCTGGTGGAGGAAATTAAGAGCGGTGGCGATATCAGCTACAATGCGGAATCTTAGCTGCCATGGTAGCACTGGGGAGTTGCCTCGTCTGAGGAGACGGTCTTCTAAGCTACCATTGGCCATGTATTCATAGACTAAACACCCGTATTCTGTGCACGCTCCTAGCAGGAGAACCATGTTTGGATGTCTAATGCGGGTTAGGACTTCCACTTCTTGCTGGAACTGAGATCTTCCTTGTGCTGCGTCCGGTCTCACAACTTTTATCGCCACTGGAGTGTAATCTAGAGTACCCTTGTAAACAGGTCCATAACCTCCTTCTCCAACCTTGTGAATGTTTGAGAAATTTTCTGTTGCTTCTTCAATCTCCTCGATTGTGTATTCCCTATACATTTTATCACTCTGAGATGAAAAACACGTCGCTGTCTTCTTATCATCTGCTTCTCTCAGAGCTGCTGTTTCGATTTTCTTTCTCTTCTGAGCTTCGATTGCTGCTATCCTATGAGCCGCTGCTACTGATTCCATGGCTGCTCTGCTCTTTGCCTTCTCATTCTCCGCTGTTGCCATGGCTGCTTCCTTGGAAAGTCTTGCTTCTTCTAGTTTATGTTCCCCCTCCACTCTCCATTTGTGTAGTTCAGTAGTCTGAAAAGATGCAGATCCAGGTCTTATTTAAAAAAATAAATAAATGAATAGTTCAAATTACAATGTATATATATATATATATATATACCGTTTTCTTGGCTGCTATTGCTTCTTTGCAGGCACTGCTGTACATGTCCATTGTATACTTGAGCTCTATTTTCAGCCTTCTCATTTCAGATTCTAGCTCATCCTGGCTATGCTGTGACCATGTGGAAAGTCTCCCACTCTCTTGAGAGCTTGCGGAAAATGCAGAATAGGAAGAACCAATGTCTATGGACTGCTTATCTGATGAGCATGAGGATGTGGCGAAGCTGCACCGGTTTTCTTCAGACTCAGAACTAACCGAGAGGCGAGGCGTTGGGAACATCCAATCCACACTTGGCCTATCACTACTCGCAAAGGATATGTCCGAGTCTGTCACTGAGGCCTGGTCGTATCCTCTTCTCCAGAATGGAGACCTGTTAATTAAGATGATCATTACTTTTTAGTTTTGTGCAACACATAATGAATCTCACAACTGATCATGGATATTATCAGGCAGCATACTTGATATCGATCTCGTCCTGTCTTCTTTGCTTGTTGTTGCTGTGGGGAGCTGGTAACTGTTGAGGGGTTGTAAGGAGAGGAGGAGGTGAAGAGGTCGCTGATTTAACGGACGAGATTTTACCTCTAGAGATTGCATACACTGTACAGAAACTGGGAGCTCCTTTCATCACCGTGCTAGTAACATCTGCCGCTTTGAGCCTTCTATCAAAACACAATACACAAATAATTAAGAGCCTTTCACGTGCTGAGACCAAGAGAAAAGAACGAACATCTTCTTACGTACTTTAAAAGGGTCATCTTCGAAGCACCGAGTACCAGAATATCAATTGCATTCACTTGCACATAGTCTATGATTCCTTTTGCAGCATCGGCTTCCTCTATTATCACATCTTCACAGTGTATCTGTTGCAGGAAAAACAATTAGCAACGAGTGATCAAATTACGATTGATTTTGGATAGAAACACTCACATCTTTTCTGGCGCAGAAGCAGCGGAATGGAAGAAAAATATCCTTGACGTTATCTCCAAACTTATTGGGTGAAGTTCCTGCAGCAGCAACATTGAATCGAATCAACAGAGGTAACCAGTGAATGGATTGAAGTAAGTAACGAGGATTTGTTACCATTAGGAGGGAGGTTATGTCTGAGCCTGACATGAATAAGAGTAAGAGTCTCTCCTGGGGTGAGAAGATTATCAACAGCCCATTTCAATGCAGCCTGACTTCCTTTGTCTCCATCGATCGCAACAGCAACGTTCTCATCTCTTCTCTCGCTTCCTACCATCTTCACAATTCAATAACAAGATTTTCACAAATTTGTTTTTAAATGCAACATTTTGGGATTCGAAGGCGTTGGAATATATGCTAATATTAGCCAAAACATAAACAAGTTTTTTGACTATCTTTTCTGTTTTCTTCTGTTTTCCCTCCCATCGTGTCTTTTTTCAGTGAAAGCTGTTATTTTATATTTATCTTTCAATTTTTTAGCTGTTTTTTAGTCATACCTTGTAACTGAAGTAACATTATGCACATCTCCCGTCTTCCTACTTTCTATTATTATCTAGTTTTAAACCAACACACGCTAAAAAATCTGTTCATTTCCCCGACAATGTAAAGGGTAAATTTGCTTCATAACCAATTTGAATTTGAATCTTGTTATCAAGCTTTATAGCCATTGAAAATAATTTGAATATAAAATTACTTGTTCTCCTCCTGAATCTATACTATTAATTAGGAAACACAATTAAGAGAGTGCCCTTGGTTTTGAAGTTATTCACGGAGGTATACCACTCAATTTTAAAGGAAAATCCACCTACCCAAAATTTGGATAGAAAATTTTCCCATTTTCTATTCATGTTTCTAAACATTCATGATTCGATTTCAGTCTGATATAAATGAACCGATCGGTTTTAAGACTTTAAACCGTTCTGTTATTTCTTTCTAATTAATTTAAACCATTCAACCAGATTATACTATAAACCATTCAGTTATTTGTCTCAATCGATTTTAAACCAATTAATCAGATTCTATTACAATTCAACCGTCTAAACCTATACCAATAAATCTATCTCTTATTTCAATCAAATAATTCAGTTATTACCTCATAATTGCAGTTTACATGAATACTGAATTTGAAGTTTTATGTACCACTCAGTATTGTAACCCGACGTCCAACCAATATTATCATGCATTACATTTTTTTTTTGTTGCAAAATTTAATGTACCAATCAATATAACAATGCATTATACATATTTTTGGGACAATACATTGAATAAAATTTAGTGTTATTGGGATATGAATTCTAAACAATTTTACTTTTAAAACACAACTTCAAAAATCTTAAAGGGGGGGGGGTTATTGGGAGTACGATTCTAGAAGAATTGGTTGGTTTATATAATCTTGAGATTTGTTAAATTTATAGAGATTTTTGAAAGGTTTGTAGAGAGTTTTGTGTATTTGATAAATCTATCAAAGAGTTGTATTTTCAGGATTTTTAAATCCCATGTAAATTGTTAAGATTTCAAAAGTTGTGTTTTAAGAGTAAAATTGTTAAGAATCCATATATAAGTAACAACAGATTTTATGAGAATTATAAAATCATTAAAATCAAAACTTTACCAATAACCAAAGATTTTAAATAAAATCTTAAAATCATCAAACCAATAATGACGAATTTCATAAAGATTGTTAAAATTCGTTTTACAATTGTGGCTGTGATTGCTTGCGAGTCAAGTAAGATGGACTCTGGTTTGGATCAAGCGCTGCAATTGATGCGGATTGCGGAGGATGATCCGCCAGTGTCACATGATACACCGGAATTCTCGTCCCGGGAGGCGAATAAGCAAAGTATTGTTGGTCGGCTTTTACATCCTGAGAATAAGAAAGTGGCCAATGCTATTTGGGATTACGATTCTAGAAGAAAGTATTGGGAGTACGATTCTAGAAGAATTGGTTGGTTTATATAATCTAGAGATTTGTTAAATTTATAGAGATTTTTGAAAGATTTGTAGAGAGTTTTGTGTATTTGATAAATCTATCAAAGAGTTGTATTTTCAGGATTTTTAAAATCTCATGTAAATTGTTAAGATTTTAAAAGTTGTGGTTTAAGAGTAAAATTGTTAAGAATCCATATATAAGTAACAATAGATTTTATGAGAATTATAAAATCATTAAAATCAAAACTTTACCAATAACCAAAGATTTTAAATAAAATCTTAAAATCATCAAACCAATAATGATGAATTTCATAAAGATTGTTAAAATTCGTTTTACAATTGTGGCTGTGATTGCTTGCGAGTCAAGTAAGATGGACTCTGGTTTGGATCAAGCGCTGCAATTGATGCGGATTGCGGAGGATGATCCGCCAGTGTCACATGATACACCGGAATTCTCGTCCCGGGAGGCGAATAAGCAAAGTATTGTTGGTCGGCTTTTACATCCTGAGAATAAGAAAGTGGCCAATGCTATTTGGGATTACGATTCTAGAAGAAAGTATTGGGAGTACGATTCTAGAAGAATTGGTTGGTTTATATAATCTAGAGATTTGTTAAATTTATAGAGATTTTTGAAAGATTTGTAGAGAGTTTTGTGTATTTGATAAATCTATCAAAGAGTTGTATTTTCAGGATTTTTAAAATCTCATGTAAATTGTTAAGATTTTAAAAGTTGTGGTTTAAGAGTAAAATTGTTAAGAATCCATATATAAGTAACAATAGATTTTATGAGAATTATAAAATCATTAAAATCAAAACTTTACCAATAACCAAAGATTTTAAATAAAATCTTAAAATCATCAAACCAATAATGATGAATTTCATAAAGATTGTTAAAATTCGTTTTACAATTGTGGCTGTGATTGCTTGCGAGTTGATAAATCCCTGGAATCAACCTTAAGAGAGCTAGTAGGTCGTTTCT
>OVAP01006169.1:0-12129 GCA_900406295.1 Aurinia saxatilis
ACTTCCGATGTGGGACTTGGAGTTGATATCCCATCAATCTCCCCCTCAAACTAAAGACCACATCGGTTATCCACGTCCATGACTTTGAACCATGGCTCTGATACCAATTAAAATATTTTATAAGCCCACCAACTCTCATTAGTATGATATTGTCCGCTTTNCAACTCTCATTAGTATGATATTGTCCGCTTTTGGCCATCCCTCACGGTTTTTTTATTGGGCTACTTCCCGAACCTGATTAATGGAGACAAGTGTGTTGAGCTCTGATACCATGTTAAGTTTCATGGGCTTCCAACTAAAAGTCAATTGACAAGTGCAGAGACCCAATCCCCTTATATATTGATGATTCTTTATGTTTATGTAAGCTAATGTTTGGGAAAGCCGCAACCTCACTCACATCCATCAAGTTTACGGAGCGATGTCTGACCAATGTGTAAACTACTCTAAAAATCTTATTAGTTGTGTAACACTTAGATTAACCACTCCATATAAAGGTATACGCAAGGAGATCCTTTGTCTCTGGACATATTTCTTTTATGTGCTGAAATTCTATCTAAGAAACTTGTCCTTAAGATTCCAATAAACTGACAAGTTTATCTATCAACAATGGCGAACTTTGGTCAACGCATCTCTTTTATGTCGATGATTCATTATCTGTAAAGCTAATGGTAGGGGAAAACTGCAACCTCACTCACATCCTTGACACTTACGGAGCTATGTCTGGCTGATGTGTTAATATGATCTTACACCCTCATTCAATTACATTTACAAGAATAATCATTCATAACATTATACTCATGACTATTATAAATATATCATTTTAAAAATAAATATATACAAGCTGAATATATGAATTCATGAAATATAAAAATATCAAATTTAGCACTCGAATGCCCGCGCGGCAACGCGCGGGTTTGCTTCCTAGTAACTACATAATAACTCAATTAACCTCATTTATCATATCTAAATATTTATATATTTCTTAATTTTATTAATTTCAGTTAAAATAACGTAGATTTGTGAATACACTATAATTAAAATACAAACACAAACATGGTTATCACATACCATCATTATATATATAAAACTCATCTTCTGTAATTTTCGAGCAAGATAGAACTCATATTCTATCTTTGTGCGGATAGAACTCATCTTCTATCATATTTTCGTATTCTACCTAGTTTAGAATTCGTTTTCTATCCTATCTTCGTATTCCACCCAAGTTAGAATTTGTATTCTATCCTATCTTCGTATTCTATCTCTGGTTAGAATTCGTATTCTATCTCCGTCAAAATTCATCTCTAATATCAAATTTTATTTTATAAAGACCTAAAAAAATTTGAATGTCACAGGTGTGACCGTGTGAGACATGATGCGAACTTATATTGTTTGTGGTGCATGGACAGTACAAGAAAACAGGCAAATTGCGACTGACAAAAGCGACCAACCATGTCGTCGCAAAATAAAAGGACTCAAAAGCGACTAATTCTTTCAATTTTAACATGACACGAGTATCAACCATAATCATATTGTTTAACACAAGTATTTTAACACTGACATGAGTATCAACCATACTAGTAACATATTACTAAAAATAAAATGTAAAACAGATTACATCATTGAAATCAAATCAAGGATGGATCATAGAGAACCGTGCGGCACAAGGGACACGTGTTCCTACGCTGTAGACACTCCAAGAGGCAACGGTCATGGAAGACATGACTAGATGTCATATGTGTTGGTTTGGACGGAGAAGAAGAAGCAGTACATGTCATATGTGTTGGTTTGGACGAAGAAGAAGAAGAAGCAGAAGAGAGATCATAATTCACGAGACATATCAAACACGGCTCCTCTGTTTTCAATTCCTCTGGACCAATCCTCCCTCGTAGAATCAGCTCAGACATAATATCTACAGGACAATATGAAAATTTGTGGTAAGTGATTGTGACCTTGATGGTCAAGGTGAAACGGTGGTGGTTAAACCCTAATCTTGTTGTAGCAGCTGAGATCTCCGAGGCTAACTCTTCGCATAACCCTTGGTAGTTACTGAGTTTTGGTTGGTTCAGAAGATACGAGTGGAGATTGTTGTGACTGGTACTGTTATGGTTCAGAAGAAACGAGTGGAGTCTAACCTTGAAGACAAGAGGTGGCGAATAATGGTGGGATAGGGTTTGAGAATGACCGATTATTAGGTGTTCGATAACCTCTTCAGATATGGTATCGATATGGATGGTGACTTTGTTTGTGTCTGCTCCAGATATAGGTGTACACGGACCGATCGTTTTGATTGTCGTTACTGGATTCATGTCTGATGTCGAAACAGAGAAAACTTGTTGGTGAAGCTTTGTTCCCGATTATGGCAGTGTATATATGGGCTTGTTGGGTTCATTTCTTTTTTCCTTTTTTCTTTTTTCAACTATTGTTTTCCTTTTCTTTAAGGGAATTTTAGGTAATAGGGTAGTTTTGAGTTTATAATTAGTTTTTAGGTAGTTTCACTAGATTTTTCTCTTTGAATTTCCTATTATTTCCAACTAATTAAAAGGTATTAAAATTTTTTTGATTTAGTATATATATATTTTGATTTATCATGTATTTATGATTTGATTAATTAATAGATTTGATTAAGGAGTACAAAACAGAAAGAAAAAAATATTGCATAAGATTCATATCTGATTTCTCTCTACGCCAAAGTAGATAAAACTATTAGTTTAACGGTGGATGGTGGATGATCAGTGGATGATCATCAAACTGGATGGTGGATGATCATCAAACTGGATGGTGGATGATTATCAAAATGGATAGTGATATTGGATTGTGAATGGTGGATGATCATAAAATTAGATGGTGGATGATAGATGACTATCAAAATGTATGGTGTTATTGGACGGTGGATGGTGGATGGTGGATGACAGATGATTATCAAAATGGATACTGGAAATGGATGGTGGATGGTGGATGGTGGATGGTAGATGATAGATGATTTTCAAAATCGATGAAATGACATAATGGGTAGCAGATGACTTTGTAAGAGGATTTGCAGAAGCAAAAAGCATGTTGTAATCTCAGATAATCAGGGGTTTGCGTTGTCTTAAATATGTGAACATGTTTGCAACGTTTAGAGTTTGTGTTGATGGAGATCTGCGGGTTTTGAAAGAGGGTGAAATTTCACAAAACAAACTCAATTGGATGAGAGCAGATAATTGATTGGATGAATTGGGGAAAACTTTTTTTTGCTCAGTTTTTTTGTTTGATTATATTTCTAATTCCGAATTTTGTTTTTTTATAAATTTTATTAGTGACTGGTTTGAATTACTTATGACCGGTTTAGTTTGTTCCTTTAACCGAAATTATTAATTCCAATTAGAGGTTAAGATGGTCATTTTGTTGAAGTAAAACTACTCACTTAGCAAAGAACTTAAAAACTACCCTATTAGCAAATTGTAAACTCAAAAACTACCCTATTCAACAATTTTTTTTTTCTTTAAAGAGGAAATTTGTACATCTTCTAGTGTAAGTCCGAGAGCGCCACAAATTAGAGCCAAAACCCAAGCAGGTAAAGCAACCGGGACAAGTAGTACTCCACAAGCAAGTGCTCAAAATCAATCAATGAAGAGTAACACAAACGGTACATCATCTTCATGGACATCTTGTAATTAAACCAACTATTAGTGTAACAAAACGGTAAAAGTTGTTTTTGGTAAGTTTTACATAGTAAAAGGTCTTTTTCCCTCACAATATATTGAAATTGATCAATTCACTTACATTTCTCAGCCCTGTTATGTTCTGTTATTGTACTTAGAACAAGAATCTTCAAAACATCGTCGCATTCGTCTCACAATTTTGTAAGGGACAACGAATTGTTAGTGACCATTTGTTTTCATGTGACATGATCCGTATACCTCTAGTTTCTCTTCGAGTATTTCCAACCTTCATAAATCCGGCTGAGTGTTCACCCAGCTTAGTATTTTGATTCACAACAAAATAAAAAATTGTTATTGGGTTTTAATGTAATTGGTTTCTTTTTGTCAACGATAAATTCATTAGTAATAGATGTTTAGAACAATACAACCAAATCATCCCTAAGTTTTTTTTCCGCCTAATAAGATTTTATTGAACAACACAAATTTGTACATAACCGTCGGATACAACACGATCCTTGGAGTCCGAGGCTCATTAACAATATTTGGAGAGTAGGAAAGGATCCAAAACAACTAACCATACACAAATTAATTGAAGCTAACTATGAATATAATTCGAAACGATTGGTGTAGTGGACCTAGGGTATCAAAGGTGTCCAGTGACATTTTGGTTCTATTGCTTGAACCCAGTTGGGTAAAGCCACTTAAAAAGCTGGTAGAAACTTAGAACTTTATTGATGGAAGAACAGAGTGGCGTCGTGGTGGGAGGAGCCCGAGACAATCTCCAGATAGCTTGATCGAAGACCCGTCCCCAAGTTATGTTTTTCATTCAACACAAAATACACAATGTTTAACCTTAAAAGAATAACAAATACATACATATAACATATACTAGTTAAATAACCCGTGATGATAGGTGAGAGTTAAATTGAAATAATATTTTAAATAGTACAAGTACAATTTCGAATAATATAATTATGGTACTTGTTTCGTCAAAGTTTTACCGGTTCGAGTTCTGACAGTTCTACGGAATAACATGAGAATAAATTTTTTTATTGATCCAAAGGTTCACACGAACAATCGCCTCATGTAAAACAAGTCAACCAGTGTCAAAGATCTCTAACAGACAAACGCCTGAAGACCTAGTTGCCGGAGTATTTGGTTGTCGGAAGATCTGGTCGCCAGTTGCCTGAAGAGTTGTTAGCTTTCTCGAGAGCGGCAATTGAGTCTCCTACGGTTTCTTTGGATGTATTCTGATTGGTTCCCCTGTCTCGAGACATTCCTATTTATATGATGTTGGCAAGTTCAAGTTCCATTATGATTAGGACCATCTCTAGAAGATTTCCCTTAAGATTTGGGATTCGGGGTAACCTCAAATTATATCTTTTTTTTAGAAGGACATCCAGTACATGTCTCAATCTCTTTGGATTGTGATGTCTCAAACATATTGTATAATTAACGGTTGTTAAAAGGCCTTTGTCAGGGGCTAAATGGCTTTTACTATTAATAAACTCAAACTAAGTGGATAACCAAAATCATTGTAAATATACAATAACATCCTCTGTTATGTACAATGTGTATTTTCCATCACATGAGGTGGTAAGTGTATAATAGATGGTTCTCTTCTATATAAGCTGAGACCAATACTATTTTGTTCAGTATGTCATAATGTTTACATAACTAAACGTCAAATGCCAAAAATTAAAATCTAAACCCAAATTTCTTATTTTTGAATCATACAAATAAACTCACAACCCAATAATTGTGTAATTTGTTTATTTAAGGATTTATTTTAGGGAGAATCTCCAAAATACCATCATTTGGAGTGGTAGTTCCAAAAATACCACTAAAAATTTTATTTTCCAAAAATACCATCAAAATTTTGAATGTTCCAAAAATACCATTAAATTTGAATTAATTTTAAAAATTCAAAACTAAACCCTAAACCCTCAAAACCAAACCCCAACTCTTTAAAACTAAACCCTAAATATGAAATAATTAATCCAAACAAAAATAAAAAAAATATAAACATTTGAAAATTATGTTTAGTATTTGTGGTATTTTTGGAAAATAAAATTTTTAGTGGTATTTTTGGAACTACCATTCAAAATGATGGTGTTTTAAGGAATTTCTCTTTATTTTATTTAATGATATTTATATGTAAAAAAAATGAACATACGGTTAGCGTGTTCTACATAAAACTACATATTCATACTTCTAAATTTTTATTCATATTTTGAGAAATTTATGTCCGATTAAAATAATTTAATCATAGTATTTACGGAAAAAAAATTATGTTTAAAAAATACATTGTAATCTCAATCAATGTTTTCAAGAGATCCAAAACAACAAAAAAGAGATCGGATTGAAAAAATTAGCCAAAAGGTATACTGTTTTAATTTTTGTGAGAGTAAAGGGTAATTTTGTATGTGTTGTTAACTATAAGGGTTAATTGATCGAGTATGCGGTGAATTATAAAAAATTGGTTATTTTACTGAATTCCCTTTATAAGAAAAAACAAAAATGTTTCAGATGTTAACAAAGAAACAAAAAAGGAAACTAGAAATCTAATCACAATTCGTTTCGTCATCAATTCATCACAGAAGTTAGAGTTTTCAAAATTGGAAAATCACTTGCTCGAGAGATTGCCGTTCTTCTTCAGAAATTGCCTAGTAACAGGTACGAAATGCGTTTTCTTTTTGTGATTGCGGACCAAAACATAAGAGATAACTAAAACGCTTACTTTTTCAAAAAAAAAAAAAAAAACTAAAACACTTTTGTATAGACAATCATGCATATAATAGAAATCACATGTTTTAGAGATTCCATTATATCTATCTACATACCTTTTTCCTAAAAGCTTTTGAAGATTACGAAATGATATATCTCAGGTTAACTTACATAGTTACATGGACAAAAGGCCCCAAATTATTGATTTTTTTTAACTAAAACTTGCATAGTTACTAACTTGTAGCCCCCAAAATCTCAAGACCAGCATAGTGATGCCATATGAAAAAGGGAAAGAACATATTAGACCATTAACTCTGTCAAATGCCAACTTGTTAAATGGTACAATGTAGACAGTAGATGAAAAATGATTTGAGATCTCTCAAGACAGAAATTCAAAACATATCTATATATAATAGCAAACTAACTTTTGCGTGTGATGATGTCATCATTTCTAATTTAACGGCTGAGATTCATTTTTAAATTCATCCAGCGGCTGCTATTAAGTGTAATAACGTCATGCACATAATCGTGACATCAACAAAAAAGTTGATCCAACGGTTTAGATTGTTTTTAGAAAACATTCAATGGTTCAAAGTTGTTTTGTAATGTCAACATATTTTATACAAAAAAAAAAATTCTAATCTAAGGGTTGATATTAGTTTGTTTTACGATTTACGATCAAGATTAGATTTTGTTTTCTTCTTCAGTCTGAAACATCACCTTTCAATGGTGGCTATTCGTATATGAGAAAAACCATTCTATAATTCCCATTGCAAAAAATCTAAACTGTTTCTTATGTTTTTGTATGGTTCGCTGCTGTTGTCGTCATCACCACAGTTGCCGTCCGTTGTTTTAATCACCACAGTCTCCGCCGTTGCCGTCAGTCATGCCTCTATTATTCCCGTTTAGTAAGTCTCACCTTATTACTTTTGATTGCGCCGTATTAATTTTCTGGGTTTTGTGTCTGCCGCGAAGATGACTTATATAACATTGCTTGATCAGAAGAGCCGGTTAACGAGGGAAAAAACGAAGCCTGATTTGGTGTTGCACCGCGCGTAGTAATAAAGCGACTCTTTGGGTCGAGAAGTATAGACTTCAATTTCTCGATAACATCCCTGCATATTGTGACATTATCGAAACAAGTAATTAAACTTTCACTCTCTCCCTCTAATTTCAGCATCTAGGTTTGTTTTCTTGAATTATGGATTTAGTATAGTCAATTCAATTATGTTTCGTTGTAGAGAGTTTTATAGAAAACCTAGAAATTGTAGTTTATAAAGATACTTTTCTAATTGCGAAAGTGTGTGTTGGTAAAATGGTGCACCTTTGATTACGCACCATGCTTCTATATTTTAGTTTGTTTCCCTGAGGTTGATATTTGTTACATATGTTTCTTCATTTGCATGGGACAGCTTACAGAACGTTTTTGTTGTTGGTAAACAGTTGCTAGGTTGAACAATGAGAACAGATTTGTCCCATCTTCTGTTACCGGTGAAACATCGACCATTCTACCTGGAAACACTCTGGACCTAAGTACTGTATTATGATTCTTGAACTGAACGTGTCGGATGTGGTGTGAGATAGCAAATTTAAGAGTTCGCTAGCACACAGAGTTTCTCATTGTGAGTTTTGCTATTGTGACACTGTGTTTTTGATAGTGTAGTTAACTATAGCTTTTGATATGTCAATTTTTTGTTTACTTATAGTGTATGCTTTGGGATGGCATACGTTATTTGTCAGTTGTAGGTATATATGTAGAGTAAGTTATTATTTCGTGTAGCAAGTTTGTTGTGGAAAAGTAAAAATAATAATTTATTACTTGCAGAGAAATTTTTTTTGGAAAAAGTGGATGTTACTAGATGGAATGACAAATGAAATTCAGTTTGCTCTGCGCAGAGGTAAAACATTAGCATGCTTCTTATATTAAATTTGTCAAGCGATAGAGAAACAGACAAATAGAACGAGGTTTGTGCCTATTGAAAACCATGTCTACAAGAACATTCCAACTTTTCAGTCCAGTTGTCCCCAATTTAGATGTGCTTCTCTTAATTGGGTGTATGTGGATCCATGTCTTAAACATGTCAAAGAAGCAGAAGGGTGAATAGGAAAGCTTCAAAGTGATTAAATTTCTTATTTGTATTCTTGAAAGGGATATATATTCTTGATCTTGTTCACTATGTCGAGCAGGCTTGTCACCATCATTGTAAATGTATTTTAATTTTCTTTTATTTTTTTTAAATGCGAGTCCCTAATCATTCATAGCATAGCCAAGAAATCTGAAATTGATTTTGATTCTTTATGTGCTATTAAAAGATTGGTCTTTTAGTTTGTGTTGATACAGTGTTCTCATGATATGTTTTAGTCTCGTGTGTTTAGTTTAAGATGTTATGTTAAGAAGAGTTTATGGATTATATTTGTCTTCTTGTATGTTCTATCTATGTAAAAGATCTTGTGTAAATTTGTATCTAGATAAAGGAAGTGGTCATCACGTTTTATTACTGTACAATGTGTAGGTCTGATCCGTATTCTTCCCGCCCCTTCTGAAGCATATTTCTCAACATTTTCATCGCTTTTCTCCCTGCAAGACAATTTCAAGCATTAGTACTATACCAGAAGACAAAAAATATTTGAAGAATTACCGATGGTATTCAAATGATGATACACCTTGAGATATTTGTGCTAAGCTATGGTTGGAACGTCAAAAGTGAAGGAGAAGAATCCTTGACTATAAGCAACAACATTGGCCTTTTGCTTTTCTGATGACATGTCTGGATCATGGTTGATCAACTTCTTTGTGGTGAGATCACATATCATCTGATAAAATGTTGGATATGAACATGTTAGCTAAAAGGAATCATCATTATAGGATCTTAAACTGAAAAATATGTCTGACACTTACGCTTGTGGTTGGATCTTTGATTTTTACGGGAACCTGATTTGACAAAAAGTCTAATCTCTTGCTTGCAGTCGTCTCCCTCTGAGGAAGTAACTTCTTGAAACCATCGTAGCCAAAGAGAGTCAAGACCATGCCGTTAAGGTTCCACTTGTTTGCAACTTCTCTATTCAAAGTAAGCTCACTCAATTGCTTCAATAATATGGTTTTATTTTTATTGCAATTGTCTTTTATTTCCATACCGTTTCGCATATCTTAAACCTTTCTTAAGCTTTAGATTCACTAAAATTTGTTGTGCAATATCTAAAATCTTAAAACTGTCTGTCTTTTCAACGATCAGATAAAATCTATTAACGTGAGGCTTTCTCGTGATTAAGCCCGCTTTTACATCATGTTTTTTTTTCCTTTTTCAATTTGTGTTTATTTACTACTTTTTTTTTTAATTTTAACCCGTCTCGATGATTTGAGTTTTACAAGCCGAGGAAGTCATATTTTGTTATTCTTAGACCATCTTCATTGGTAGTTGTGTCTCTCTGTTTGAAGAACTACATTCGCTATTACACCCAAAATCATTTATTCAGTCCCTCTCAAGATGATTCGCTAATTAGAAAATTTACATTATGAGTCAATTAAGCCGGTCTGATGTTCACGCCTTACCAAATGGTAATTGAATNATTCTTAGACCATCTTCATTGGTAGTTGTGTCTCTCTGTTTGAAGAACTACATTCGCTATTACACCCAAAATCATTTATTCAATCCCTCTCAAGATGATTCGCTAATTAGAAAATTTACATTATGAGTCAATTAAGCCGGTCTGATGTTCACGCCTTACCAAATGGTAATTGAATTGCTTGTTTTTTTTTTTTTAAATGGTTTAGTATTGGGATCCGAGTGTTGGTAGAGTTACTCTACAATTTTATAACATTGTTATTGGTTTTGGGAGTTAATGGTGCCTTTTAGGCGAAAAATCAAACGAACGGGTATCACTCAACGTACCAGAGCATATATATTTTTTTCATATGTTGATATAAGTTGATCAAGTTACCTTTGTCTCGTCTATCCGTTTTCTTTAAATCTTCTTCTGTTTTGTTTGCATATGTTTTCAGTCTCAACTATCAAAGCAAAAGGGCTGGGCATCTGCATTTGCTTTTTCTCCATGGCTCGTCTCACAAATAATTTGATATTTACTCATTCTTCTTTTATGGCAAGTCATTTGAATCATAATTGTAGAATTAAGTTTCATCTTCGATAGAAGTGATGGCAATTGAAAGAGATATAGTGTTATTGGGTTTAGTTATGCAGTGTGCAACCCGGAGGTTTAGACAAGAGATGCAATCTACGCACACAAGACGCATTAGAGCAAATCGAATATGAAGATGGAAAATAATGGATTTAATGATCTGTTAGCAAATAAGGCTTATATCCGAATAAATTGTCCAATTCACTTTTTTTTTTTTTATGTATCTTTCTCATTATATTACACATATTTTTTATTGTGTGTAAATTTTTTTATCCGGAAGTTTTGTATATGACTGTAATATTGATTTGGAATCAATAAAAACACAATATAATTTTTTAATAAATTTAATTATGAGTAATATATTTCATTCATGTATTATAATCTAATTCTTATATATGATATTACACCCTCAATCAATTACATTTACAAAAATAATTATTCATAATCTCATATTCATAACTGTTACAAATATATCATTTTTAAAATAAATATATGTATTTTGAATACATGAATTCATAAAATATAAAAATATCAAATTTAGTAGTTGAATGCCCGCGTGGCAACGCGCGGGTGTGCATTCTAGTTTTAGTAAAAACAGAAGCATATATTTCTAACCAAATAAGAAGAAAAAAGAGAATCTTCTTAGTTTCCCACCCCCTTAAGTTCCCTCCATTAACACCAAAACCAATTTTCAAAACAAAAACAAAAACCCCTCCACAAAAAATGAAAAAACTTCAAATCTCCAAATCTCAGATTCGTCACTCACTTCATATACCCTTCCTTACTTCCTCACCTTCAATCCCATATCTCTCTCTGATAATACATCAATGGCAATTCTCGACTTAAAACTTCAAGACGAAAACAAAGAGAATGTCTCACCATTCTCTTCAAGACCTCTTGATTCTTCTTCAACCATTGATAAAGACAACAAAACCCAAATCAGAATAAGATCTAAAAGACAGCCTCTTCAAGACATTACCAATCTCTTCATCTAAACATCATCATCACCATTTCTGATCCCTCACATTCCATCTTCTCCATCTCCTGATCCTGAATGCATGAAGATATCAGGTGTTGCTCTCAAAGGATTCAATTTCTTCTACCTTGTCTTATAGACATTTCAGATGACTTGTTTGTTTTTTCTGAGGGATGGGTTTTATAAAGTTGTCACAAGAAAAGACAACTTATAAAAGCCTAGGACAGAAGTGAGACTTATCACATTTCACCAAATTAAATTAGAATTTAATGTATAAGTAAAAGTAACCAGGCCTCATTAACATTTATCAGGAGGACGAAGCAATAATAAGGGTGATATAAGTCCTCATTATGGGAGGAGCCATAAAGTTTGAGATTGTTGATGCGATCGTGGCAATTGTTTTGAGCTTGATTAAGGGCGTTGAACTGGGCTATGTTTCCTCGATCCATGTTGTCCAGGCGTTGAACGATAACCCTTAGTAAGAAAGGAAGCCTGTGTTGATCATTGGTTGCTCGTTCCGAAATGATTTCTGAGGAAGGAGGATAACGCAGACTCGGTGGTTGGTGTTAAGGGGAAACCTGGCTTCCTTGTGGAATGGAAGTATTGAAGGAAAGTTGTCCTGAAATCACACTGTACGATTCAAACATGGTT
>OVAP01006170.1:0-12126 GCA_900406295.1 Aurinia saxatilis
TTGCGTGGAAACCGGCCCTCGCAAACGACGTGCTTTCTTGTAGTGTGTCGAGAGTTCTATCAACATTTGGAATATATATAACATGATCTTTTTTTTTTTTTTTTGAAGAAAATATATAACATGATCTTGGAGGAAGATTCTTTTGTATTTCCTTTTATAATGTATGGTTATATTTTAATCAAGTGGTGATGGTTTACGATTCATCATGAATTGTTTTTCTTTTTTTTTTCCTTTAGAGTTCGAGTTTTTGCAATTCTAATTACAATAATTTGTGGTCATCTGAAAACGTTTTTAGTGGTAAACAAATGTGGTCCTGTCACTTTTGTCATCTTGACTTTCATGATTATAAGGTCTCTTAATATGCTTTTGGAACAAAGATTATCAGTACATGGGGTTGATTGAATAATGACGAATATATACTATATTAGCCATTAATATATATATATATATAAGAGCTAATGATATTAACAGTTCAATATTTTAACTAAAACCTGTAATGTCCGTGGGCGTTCACATCAATATATATATACTTCACAAAATAAAGAAGTTACTGCATATATATCATCAAAAAACATGAAATCTTAGTATCTGACTTTTATATTCGGATTCTAGTAAACTCAAATTATTTGCAATATTTTGTTTCGTCACGTCTGACCTCACAAGTCAAAAGTACCATTTTCAAATATATATAAAAAAACAAAGATATAGGAATAATACATGTTGATCAGCTAGATATCATACTACAAGCATCGTGATTAGGTGATCTTCATGGGTCAGAAAAATGTCAGAGCTGGACAAAAGAAGAAAACCTGCAAATTCTTCAGAGAAAAATCATGGACAAAAATGATAGAGGAATCATTAATTGCTTTACTAAGATCCGAAGTTTGTTTTTTTTGCATATTTTATAAATATATCAAACTACATATGTGGTGAAGAACGACTGAACGAGACCACATTGAATCCAACTCTCGGTAAGGAGCCAAAAATCATATATATCGCATATATAACTAAGTATTCAAAATAACACATACAAGTTACAGTTACATTTGTGTATACTCGAATTTTTATCCTACTTGTGTTGTATATATATGAGCAACCAAAGTACCGTTCAGATTAAATGTTCTTTACGAGTTTTTTTTTTTTAACCACATATACCCACTTATAATTTGGCGTAACCGATATTAATTTTTTTTTTAATATCTTTTACATTTATATATATGGAGAAAACTTTAAGAGATAATTAAAATGAAATTGAGAGAATGGTCATGAATATGAAAATTAATTTCTTAAAGTTGGCATGTTATTATTAGTTCTAACTACTAAGGATACCTAAAAGCAAATGAGAATAATTGGTTTTGCCGTTCTATTTGCATGCATGCAGGTCATCTTCTGGCCACCTTCATTAAATTTGAAAAGTATCTCCAAGCGACTCATTAAAATGAGTGGGAAAAATAACAAAATGAAAATCAGATCGTGTGGTAACAAATTGTGTGTTGTGGCTTAGCTGATGTCCATATGAAATCAAAGTACATCTGGTCCTAGCTCACACTTTCTTATCTGTCAAGTTGTTATTACTAAACATACACATATACCTTTGCAACTAAACTCTTTATTTATTACAACATATATTGATCATATGAATAAAAAACTTTAGTGCATGAATCTACACACACAAGAATTTGCATTAACGTCATATATATAATATTTATCCATGATACACATACTTTTTAGTACATGCATCTACACACACACACATGTACAAGAATTGCATTAACATCGTATATATAAAATTTATCCAAAATACACATCAAAGATGGTCTCTAAAAAAACCCAAAGGATCAATGTTTTGGATAGAGGATCAAGGGGGCAAATGTAGGGCTTAAGAAGTTAAGATGTTCTCTTTTGAATGCGAAAATAGAACGTGACTTGTCCATTCTTCATTTAATCCATCACCATTTTCATTATCATAGGACAAAATGGTAGCTTTAGAAAACCTAAAAAGGGATGTTAAATGAACATTTTCCTTTTGGATTTTGATGCATTGAACCCATCCATGTTCCCCACATGCCTAGTTGGGATAAGTCATTCATGTTTGTAATATATATTACAAATTAAAAATATTCATGAATGGAACGTTGGAACATTTTAAAAATATCTGTTTGATTATTAACCATTAACATGTCATTTCTTTGTTCGAAAAATAATTAACTCTGGTAATACGTGTGTCTACTCCTAAATGAATCATTTACAGGAAAAAAATGTTATTAGTGTGCATGTATATATATGAAATTTCAATGCATGATACACTCTTAGTAATCTGTATGCATGTTACACGGGTTTAGGTGAACACATTATATTGTAAGTAGTCACTACATTTGCGGAATACTGAATGCTAATTAAGTGATTTGTTGATATAGTGAGATTATTCGAATTGGTGACACTAATATATATATATATATATATATAGAATGTGATCAGGACCTGACATGGGCGTCTGAATAATTATGTATGTCACTATGATCTTACTTTTCACATTAATTGAGATGTGTACATTAATTGAGATGTGTATCTCATAGTTCTCGAACAAGTTGATTTATTTCACTAATTGAATAACATTGTAATAACTTTATATTATACGTTTGTTTCGGTCTTTTACAAATGGCGGTGGAAAATTAAATCTTGAAAAATATTCCCGTTGACCACGATGCATCAACTAATTATAGTTTAGTGATATTTGTAGTACTAAAGGCAATGATGAGTTTGTATGCGATGACTTTATTTGGATTTATAAATAAAAATAAAGTAATTACATATTGTATGTTTTAATTTAATTCGCGTGAGAATATATTATATGTACATGAGTAGTTGAGTACTGCGCCTTTATTGTGAGAGGAATTATTGAATCATGTGGGTGCAGTAATGTACATAACTGGATGGTTTCGATGAAGAATCATTATTACAAAAAAAAAACATGGAATTTAATTACATTAACATTCAATTACAATCATTATAATAGGTATACAACTCAACGATTATTATCTTGTTTAGTCCTTATAAATGAATTATTTACCTTTAATTTGGTAAATATTTGTCATTCCCGCCATTTGAAATATTATTAATCATAACTTAAGAAATAAGACAACGACGAATATATCAGTCATTTATAACTTGAAAATTAAAATAAATTTTAAGTAATATTATATGTAACTATATTTTGTTGTGATTATTTATATTTTCAATTTAACTGTTTTTTAATAAATGATACATTGTGTTAACATTATATATATATATATATATATATATATACATAGACGGAAAATGGTTAAACATCACTTGTAAATTATAATTATAGAGCGTGAATATAATTTTTTTTTTAAATTATATAAAAAGTGCAGGTGTTTGAATACACCTTTACTAAATCGATCGATGGCATAAGTAACATATATAAAAAAAGAAGAAGAAGTTAGACCAGTATTAACTATCAACTAGATGTATAGGATGATTTAATCCAAGGGTTGAAAAAGAGCCACGTCATCTTATAAAGCTAATTAAACTAAGGAGGAACTTAAATACGACAGACACATGCAGCTACAACTCATAGAGCATAGAGAGAGATAACAGATTTGCTCTCAAACATTCTCAAGAAGAAGCAAAACAAAGATTACTGAAATTAATCACATAGAGATGGAGCTGAATCTGAGAGAGACTGAGCTTTGTTTGGGTTTGCCCGGAGGTGGAGAGAGTACGGTGGCCGGAAACAAAAGAGGGTACTCAGAGACGGTTGATCTGAAGTTGAACTTAAACAATGAGCCTGATCCTGATGAGAAGAACAAAGAAGAGATTCTTGTTTCTGACCACAACAACACTTCTTCTTTCTGTCCCAAAGATCCAGCCAAGCCTCCTGCCAAGTAAGTTTAATTACCATCCTTTCCCTTTTCTAGTTTAGTAATTTTATTCTACAAGGAGAAAAAGATTCTCATGCACATAATTTATTGTAATATCTTACTTGCTAATTATAGATCTAATTTCTTTCAAATATATTTATGCAAAAATAAAAGGATTCAAGAAACTAAACGATCACATTTAAAAAAAAATTCTCCCTTTTTTTGTGTGTGTAAATGGTGTAAATGTATATGCCAAATCAAACACAAAAAAGTTTATAAAAAAGAAATATATGTATATATATACATAATTTATACTTGTTTTATTTATTTTTAAAAATGTATAGGGCACAAGTTGTTGGTTGGCCACCGGTAAGATCGTACCGGAAAAACGCAATGGTGTCAAGCCAGAAACCAAGCAGCGGCTCAACTTCAGCCACCGCGGATGCGAGTTTCGTGAAGGTGTCGATGGATGGAGCACCGTATCTAAGGAAGATAGACTTGAACATGTACAAAAGCTACCATGAGCTCTCTAATGCTTTAGCCACTATGTTTAGCTCTTTTACCATGGGTAGGTTTCATTTTACCACAAATTTGGTTACTATATGTGTGAATTTATACTAATCATATATACTATAATGGGGGAAGGTAATAATAATAAAGGAGGAGAAGGAATAATAGATTTCATGAAAGAGAAGAAATTGTTGATGGATAGTTCCGAATATGTTCCATCTTATCAAGACAAAGATGGTGACTGGATGCTCGTTGGTGATGTTCCTTGGGAGTAAGTTTTTTAAATACGACAAATAAATAAATAATATAATTTCTTTACATAATTCTCTTACCTTCGTATACATTTTGTTTTAATATTAAAAGTTGTTAATTAATTATGAAATAGGATGTTCGTTGAATCGTGCAAGCGCGTACGCATAATGAAAGGATCTGAAGCTATTGGTCCCGGTATGTATATTTTTCTTTTATACTACATGGGATTGGTTTGGTTTGTACTAATTTAGCCATTTAGGTTATCATATTTTGTTAGTTTTTAACTATTTTTTTATTAGTCTTGTTTGGTGAATGTAAAAATTTCAGCTCCGAGAGCAATGGAGGAATGCGAGAGCAGAGTTTGAAACACACATAATCTACAATTTGCTATAGTAATTATCATGCATTTTACTTTTCCACACTTAAGTATTTATTTGTATACTACATTAAAGCATGATATTGTTCATCTCTTTTCCACTTTAAATGTCCGTTTTGATCTGGATTTGGTATGTAGATATGATATATCTGTGTAATGAACTCATTGGCTGAAGTCAAAAGGTGTGAGACATTTGTAATTTTTTGTTTGCTAACCTTTTTTTGCTTAAATTTGTATCTACTAGTTTTTACTTTTTAAAAAAGTAAAGGCTTGCGAAAAGCCGATATCAGTGGTGGTTCCATAAAAATATATAAGTTACCATTTTCTAGTTGATAATTTTTTTTGACCATTTCCATGTTATTTTATTTATTGCGAGTATATAACTTTTTGAATGTTCAATATTGGGTATAAAGCTTTAATATTGGTTGCGTTGAGTTGGAGAAATCGAGTACAGCACCTCTTTGGTGGGAAGTGATTAAGGTAGTGGAGAATTAGCCATAAATTGTTGGAGAACTAAAAATATATGAAAATATGTAATTTATTAATGGGGAATAATAAGCACATGGAGATGGTGATGATGATGGTGAATCCGATACAAATGAATTAAAATCAAAATGAATGTACATGCATATGTGATATGTCTATACATGTATGTGTAAACACAAACATTGGTACAACTAAACAGTAACCCACACTTACATTTTCTTGGATCAGGGAGTCTTGTCTCAGCATCATCATGTTCAATGTTTATTTGGAGTCAATAATTAATCGACAAGTTGGCATTTGGCAACCTCTCTAATCTCAATCTTACCTATTTTTCGATTTTTTTACTATGGCTTAATAATATCCTGAACTGATACTACCAAAGGACAAAATATGTGGAGGGGTAAATAACTTAAAACATAATCAAACAACGTATATACAAATAGAACACCGGATTTACATCCTTGAAACTGAACTTTCATTATTTATAGTTTCTACAAAGCACCATCTTCCAAAGAATTAAGGAAAGGACATTAGATTTATTCATATACCCCAAAACCCATCCATACATATCACAGCAGCAGGATTAGTTTTACAAGATCAATTAGTGAACCTATTATCCTGGCCAAAGTTTGGAACACTTGCTGCCGCAGCAAAAGCCATTGCATAAAAGGGCAACTCTTCCCAAGCTACTACATACATATTGTCTTTTGATCGAAGATGACCTCCAAAACTTAACTTTTCAACTTTCTCCTTTTCCATCACCAAGAGCCTTCCCCGCAGGTGCTTGTTGGCTTAATCCATCTACAACGGTCACAAGATTCACACAACGAGTATTTTAGCCCAGTAGAGTAACCGCGGTTCACAGTATACGAGAGCATATAGTTTGAGTTAGAAATGTAGAGCGGTTTGAGTTCTTTACTTCAACAGTATCTTAATTAGAACAGAGTTAGACTAAAGGAGGGTTGGCTCACCTTTTAAAGATGGCATTTCTTTTTCGGCTTGTGCAAAAAACGTTTTCGCTTTGTGAGCTACTTCGGCTTCAAGAACTGCCTCCAGCATTATATCAGATCCTCTTGCAACTTCTGCAACCACATTAAATTACAATAAAGCAAAGAACTATCCTTTTTAGTACGGTCCAGAAAATTTGGAAAGAAAAGACATAACGAAGAGTCAGAGATCCTTTCTACCTTTCCGCTGAGGGAGCAACTTTGCCATCTCAGCTGAAACTGGAAGAACAGGTGAATCACTACCCAGAGTGTTACTTTTGCCATTCATCGTCTCGGATAACCGTGCAAATGCTGTTGCTTGGGCATGCAGGTTAACTGAAGTCGATGAGGAGCCACTAAATTCTTGAGCCTTGGTGGACACAAAAAGAGAAGGCTGTGAATCTCACAGTTATATCAAACGAGAGAAAACAAAATGGATCAAGAAGTATTAATAACATGAAAAAGACCTTTGTATAATGATCTACAGGCTTCTGTCTTTCTTCGACATTGACCGATGTAGCATTCCCTACAAGAACAGAACCAGATAAGTATCAACCAGGAAACAAGAACAGTCCCAAGTCATCTATACCATTGGTGCTTGAATTAGACTCTGGTGATTGGTTATCCACTCTTCGAGTCAAAGGACTCGGATTAAACAGAGAGAATCTAGCTCCATGGCTAATAGCATCCAACTGTGCTTGCAAATCTTGAACGTTTTTCGAAAGCTAAACACAAGCACGAACATAAAAATCACAAAGAATTACATTATTAGCTAATAAACTTCAGCTACAATTCTACATACAACCTTCAACATTCTCTACACAAGTCCCTTTGATTCAATAACAAAAACGAACCTCTTGCATCTGAGGCTGCTTCATAACCCCATCCATGTGACCACGAGCCATTTGGATATAACCAATAGCTCTTCCGAATAATCTCCCTCCTGCTCTAGCTATAATCGGAAGATCCTTTGGCCCTAAAATGATTCAAAAAAAAAAAAATCAAAATCGAATCCTTTTATATCTAAGATATTGAAAAAGAGACTAACCTACAACAGCCGCAGTAGCACCAACGATAAGCAATATCTCACCGTAAGAGAGCCCAAACATCTCTTCCTTCTCCGGTCACCAAAATCGTCGCCGTTAGTTTCACCATATCGGCGAAGAAGAAAATAATCTCTTATTGGGCTTTAACAATTTGGGCCTTAAAGCCCATTTAGTAACATTTTTTTTTTTTTTTTAAGTATTTCTCCACGATCCAAAGAAGAACGAATCTACTTCTTCGTGGTAAAATCCAAGAATGCTTTTTTGATTCCTCCATAGAAGAAGAAGACTCATGATGATTTAGAAGATCTAGTGATGGATTTCTTAGAGCTAGAAGCGATCGAAGGATTAAGATGGACATGGAACTCATGGCCAACAAAAAAATCCGATGTTCAATCACTAGTTGTTCCATTAAGTATCATGTACACTCCATTGATGAACTTCTCCGAGCTCCCAACAATCCCTTACGATCCCTTGATCTGTTCTCGTTGTGGAGCAGTGTTAAACCCTTACGCTCGTGTCGATTACCGATCTCGAATCTGGGCTTGTCCCTTTTGCTTACACAAAAACCCTTTCCCTAGTTCGTATTCTGGTATCACCGAGACTAATCTCCCCGCTGAGCTTTTTCCTACTTACTCCGCCGTCGAGTACTCTCCTCCGCCGCGTAAATCTGTTGTTGCGGTTTCGACTACTCCCACGGCGAATGGGTTGAGTCAAGGGTTTGCTTCCACTTCGTCGTTCTCGTCTCTTGCTTCTTCTAGTGTTGGAGGTGGTTGTGGTGGTGGTGGTTATGGTGAGGTTGGGCCTGCGTTTGTGTTTGTGGTTGATGCGTCTATGGTGGAGGAGGATTTGAGAGGTGTGAGGAGTGAGCTTATGCTTGTTATTGAGCAGTTGCCTGAGAATTCGCTTGTGGCTTTGATTACTTTTGATTCTATGGTTAGGGTTTATGATCTGGGTTTCTCTGAGTGTTCTAAGGTTGTTGTTTTTCATGGCGAACGTGAGATTTCTCCTGATAAGGTAAAGGGCTTTGCAGAAATGATGGGATTTGAGATTTTGTGTAACGTCTAAATGCAATTGTTTAGTTAGATATGATCCCTTTTCGAGTAGATGAATGTGTTCTTATCTTCTGATTAGTGTTTAGTGACTTAGTTTGGTGATTAGAAGCCTGTTGAACTGTTGGTTGCTGGTGTGACCTGAAGCTTTTTTTGGCTCCCAATGGCACTTGTTTTTACTGTTTCTCGAAATCCACTGTCTTCTTGTGCTTCATCTTGGATTGTTTGTTTTCTGAATATATTTTGCTTCTTTGTTAGTGTTTCCCTTCTGTGTTGAAGTGACAAAGTTTCTTTCGTTTCCATCAGATTCAACAATTTCTCGGACTTGGATATTCGAAGCAGCTTCATCATGGAAAGTTATCAGCGATTAGGAAGCAGAGTTTCTTGCTTCCGGTTGGGGAGTGTGAGTTCAACCTAATATCTGCTTTTGAAGAAATTGTTCCATTGGTCAGTGTTCAACCAGGTCATCGGCCTCATAGGTCAACCGGTGCTGCTATCTCTGTAGCTTTGGGACTGCTTGAGGGATGTTCTGTAACCACGGGAGCTCGGATTATGGTTTTCACATCAGGGCCTGCGACAAGAGGTCCTGGGATCGTTGTGGACTCGGATTTAACCCATTCGATCAGAACCCACAGGGATATTATCACTGGTCAAGTGCCTTATTACGACAAATCTTGTGGGTTTTATAAAAGACTTGCAAAGAGGCTCTGCGACTCGTCTGCTGCTCTTGATTTGTTTGCTTGCTCTCTTGACCAAGTTGGAGCAGCAGAACTGAGATATGCGGTTGAAATGTCTGGTGGATTTCTTTTACTGGGAGAGACATTTGAATCTGAGCAATTCAAAAAATGTCTTAGACATATATTTAGCCGCGATTCAGATGGGAACTTGAATATGTGCTTTGACGTTTCTGTAGAGGTTGTGACAACTAAGGATATGAGAATCTGTGGGGCACTCGGTCCGGTTGTTTCACTCAGGCAGAAGAACGATATAGTGAGCGAAACAGAGATCGGTGAAGGCGGAACATATATATGGAAAACAAGCTCTGTCACGAATAAGACATGTGTTTCATTCTTCTTTCAAGTGTGCAACGAACAGAACCGAAAACCGCAACCTGGCTCGGCTTTCTTCATTCAGTTCATTACGCGGTATCGGTATGGAAATGGAGGTCTGCGGAAGCGGGTGACAACAGTTGCTAGGAGATGGGTTGCGGGAAAGTCGCCAGAAATCTCATCCGGTTTTGATCAAGAAACAGCTGCTTCTGTTATGGCTCGGCTTGCAATAAGCCGAGCAGAAGAATGTTACGCTCGAGATGTTATTAGATGGTTGGATGACGGTTTAATCCAGTTTGCTGCACGATTCGGAGATTACATTCAAGAGGATCCATCTTCTTTCAGGTTGACTCCAAACTTTTCACTTTATCCTCAGTTTATGTTCTATCTGCGGAGATCACAGTTCCTTGATGTCTTCAACAATTCCCCGGATGAGACTGGTTTTTTCCGGTTAATGCTAAACCGGGAAGGAGTGGTAAACTCAATCATCATGATTCAACCAACGCTCCTCCGGTATTCATTTGATGGTCCCCCGGTTCCTGTCCTCCTTGATATCCGATCAGTAACCGCAGACGCGATTCTGCTGTTCGATTCATACTTCTATGTTGTTATCCACCACGGATCAAAAATTGCTCAGTGGAGGAAACTCGAGTATCACAAAGACCCAAACCACGAGACTTTCCGGAATCTTTTAGAAGCACCTGAGATCGATGCAATTCAGTTAGTGACTGATCGTATCCCACTGCCGCGTATAGTTCGGTGTGACCAGCACGGTAGCCAAGCGCGGTTTCTTCTCGCTAAACTCAATCCTTCAGTAACTCAAAAAACAGATCATACAGGTGGCTCAGAGATAGTTCTCACCGATGACTTGAGTCTCCAAGATTTCCTCGATGATTTGCAAGCCCTGGCAGTCAAGAGCTGAGACAAGTCGGTAAATTGGTTGGGTTTTGATATCAGTTCAAGTTACAGTTTTGACAAATTGGTTTTACATATCGTTACCATGATCTCTGAACCTGTTAATCTACAGCTTTGGAAACGAAGATTGAAATGTATAATATGGAAAACCGAATGTCTGGGGTTCTGATTTGTTTTATAAAATCGATTCTGATCTTTTGTACCAATTTCGTAATACTTAACATTGATTACACAAATTCATATGAATCTACACAAAGCTAAAAATGATCACAATCCACTGTAATCGCCACGAGCCGCGCCATTTTCACCGTCGACATTCGAAAGCATAGCTCCATACGGAGATTCCAAATCATCCGTCACAAGATCTTCCGTTCCTCTAACGGCCGCGTGCAAAACCACAGCACAAACACCGAATCCAACAATCGTCAAAGCTCTAACCCAAATTCCAGTACTAACAAGCGACGCGACCGTGAGTCCCGCAAGAAACGCCGCAACGACGCCGTCGTGAACAGAGAAACCGAAGATAACCAACGATTCTTCGCGAGCGAAGTAGAGGAAGTACCAAGCTAAACCGACGGCGATAAAAGCGAGGATCGCGATCGGATTTGTGATCAGAGCGATCGCGAGGAGGAAGTAGAGGATGATACAGTAGTTGATTCGGAAATGCGTGAGGTTCTGTGTTATACGTGTGGTTGCGTCGGCGACGGAGGAAGGGAGGTTTAGAGAGGAGAGATCTAGAAATTCAGTCCAGGGACGAGCAGCTCCGGTGATTGATTTTGCGGTTTCTTTGAAGCCGGAGATTACTTGATTCGCCATTGTTGTTTCAGAAACTTCTGAAACCCTAGATTCTTTTGAGTGCGAGAAGAAAATAAAACTTATTCATGAGCTTCAAGTTTAGATTAGAAGTTTTAAAAGGCCCAAGCCTATTTGATGAAGCCCATTAATCACTTAGTAAGAGCGCCGCGTATAACATGTATAATCAACGCAGACAACATCATTTTTGTCGTAGTTTTTATGACTAACAGTGTATTAATAACTTTAATACGTTTTTCCTTTTCCACAAGTGAATATAATTACATTAAAAAGGCTGTCGACAAAAAAAAAACTTTAAACAAATTCGTAGAATAAAAGTTGGTCAATTGTGAGAATGTAATGTAGAAAATAACTCAGAACCTCAAGTTTTGGGTCAATTTTGCAGTCAAGTCGTTCACCCAGGAAATTTCCTGTTTCCTGTCCAAAAAGCACTGACACGACAAAAGATTAACTCACAATAATAGAGGAGAAAGAATAAAATAACCAGTCATGATCACACGTTATGCTAAAAAGTATTATATATATATATATATATATCTGTTTTTTTAATGATATATATATATTTATCATCTAAAAATAAAATTTAAAACTTCAAATTTTAAAACACCAGAAAAAATCTACAATACTCAACTAACAGAGCTCGCGAACTGAAGATAAACTCTACGATCCTCAACTAAAAGAGTTCGACAACTGAGAAAACTAAACCTCAACACTACAAAAAAAAGAGTGAGTTAGATCATTTATTTTTAATAGTTGTATC
>OVAP01006171.1:0-11868 GCA_900406295.1 Aurinia saxatilis
AATCCAAATCTCAAAATAATAAAGCAAAAGAATAACAAAGTGAAGAACAAAGAGAATGAAAAACAAGAACAAAAAGGGAAGAGAAATGTAGAATGAACAATGAAATGAAACTACAGAGAAAGCTTGTTGTGTCTGAAAGGGAACCTCAGCACTGATTTATGGATCCAATTTTCGTCCATGATGAGAGATTTGAGGAGTGATTGGAGCTAATCACGTGATTGACAACTTTTCAAGTTTGACATTCGGATGAAAACACATATCTTCAGTAAAACAGTATATCTTCTTAACCGCTAATCAGAATGACTTGAAACTACCTCCAAAATGAAGCTAACTCAATTTCCTATCTCATGTCAATATTTGAGATTTAAATTCCTATGGGAAGGTCTTCGTATGACACGATCTGTAAGGCACCTAAGACTAGTTCTGCATTGTCATTTCACTTGTTTGCCTCCTTTTGCCTCAATTCTTCATTCCAAAGCTTCATTCCATACTCCAATGCATTAAGCACCTGTTAAGACTCTAAAAAAAAACCAAACGACTCAAAAAACAAAGGAAAATCAAGCGTTAAAAGATGTAAAAATCGCAATATATCAAAGGACTATCATTGGAAAACATTATTCAACTTTTAAGGACGCATGCCATGCATTGAGTTTGATTGAAACATCTACGTACCTTGGACAATTAGGAGAGTATTTTATTTATTTAGATAGATTTTTATTAAAATTCGGATTATTTATCTTTTCGGTTTTTTTTTTATATTTGAAACACATTGGTTATGTACGAATTAATATTATATTTTAAAAATAAATAAATGATTTTATTTTTATATATGGTCTTTTAAATTTATTCAAATGATTATTTTTTTAGGATATGATTAGTTATATAAGATATCTATTTAATATAGAAATTTGAAATTGTATCAATTTTTATAAAACAATTAGATGGGGTTTTTTAAAAAAGGACCTCTTAGATTAATATTAATAAACAAATCAAACAATTTGTAGTTTTTTATGTTAGACCTCTCATCAAATTTGGATTGATGATCATATATGTAGGTTATTGAGTTTATATATCAAGCTTATTTATTAGAGTATAGTTTCACATATCAAAATAAGTTTTATAACAGAAATCATACTGACTATACAGTGTTACGTAACAAAATTATTTTATAACAATAAACGTACTGTATATTTTTTTTTTGGATTTATAAATCCCAAAATTAGGGTATAGTGCCACTTAACAAATTATTTTATAACAATAAATATAATATATATTTTCGGTTTGGGTTTATAAATCCAAAATTATAGTATAGGGCCACGTAACAAAACAAATTATAACTATAAACATGTTGTACATTTTTTTGTTTGGGTTTATAAATCCCAAATTAGGATATAGTGCCACGAAACAAAATAAATTTAATAACAATTATCATAATAGACACTTTTTGGTTTGGGTTTATAAATCCCAAATTAAGTTATAGTTTCACATATCAAAACAAAGTTTATAACATAAATCATGTTGTATGTTTTTTTTTTTTCGATTTATAAATCCCAAAATAGTTTATAATGCCCCGTAACAAAATTACTCTTATCGGATGGAGGGTTATAACTGATAGCCCTTACCACCTCTTTTGGACGGAAAATACTGTGGTGACCTCTGTTCTTTTATTGCCGAACTATTCACTTCATGTCTATAGCAGTTTTGATCGTTTGTTAAATCTCCCTCTGAATGCTATGATATGCATAGTGTGTCTCTTGGAAGTATGTTTTACCATCAAGTTTCTATTTGACCATGTGTTTTTTAAAAGTAACTATCTTTGTTTTTTTTTTACCCAGTACATCTGATAGGAGTCATCGTTAGGCTTGGTGTTGGACTTACTAGTTATCTGACTTTTTATTACGAAATTTGGGATGTTCTAATGTTAAGTTTTTTGGTCTCGAGCTATATTTTTTGTGATCTATAGTTTGATATTGTTCATATATTGTGACTGATTTGTTATAGCAACCCTGAGGTTGCGGGTAGTGTTGACGGTGAGTTGGAAAGGGCTATTCGAAGCAAATGGGATAACTCCACTCGTGGATATTTAGTTTATGAATTGAGGTTCTAGAGTTCTCTCAGGGTTGGAGGTTGGTTGTTTTGCTTAATTTTTCATTTATCTTCATAAATTAAAATTAAAATTTTATTTTTTCTACATCGAATTACATGACTCGAATGATCCTTTTTTTTTTTAATGTGTTTCGATTTTTAGGAGATCTTTACCTTACTACAAATGGAAAGACGTTATGACATTATCTTCAATCCTGGAAGGAACAGAGAGTTGTGTTAACTATATCTTTAATGGTGTTGTTTGAGCGAAACATATCTTCTCTGTTTTGTCGTCACTCCACAATATCCTTTTCGTCGTCATGTGACTATGTGGTGGTGTTGTGGCGGAGACAAAGGAGATGGTCGTGCCAGTGGCTCAGTTGTATAGGTGATTATGATGGTGGCTTCAAAGGCGCGTCTGCCATAGGTTCATAAATTGATTGTGAGGGAGATTGTGATGAGACTTAAATAACCCCATGAGAGGAAGATGATGTAGAAGAAGTACATGAGAAAAGAAGTGAGTATTGTCTTTGCAATTTCTTCTCTTATAGTTATACATGGTGAAGAGTAATTTGATCGGTTTTGGACATTATTTGTTTGTTTCTTTATTTGGGTGTGTGTGTGTGATATTGTAACTTCATCGTATCTGTGAAAGCCGAAATTCTCACAACCAAAAACTTGTAAAGTAACTTTTAGGGATCCGTAACTTTCTATGTGTGCGAATTATCAGAGACAAAAAGATGTGGTTAAGTGTTTGTACATTGCTGAAGTACAAAGATCGCAAGAGAAAGTCTCAGTGTTCTCTCGTGTGCCAAAAGATCCCCTAAAATGAACGACTAATTCTCTTTATATAGAGATTACAACCAAAGCCTAGCTGCACGAGTATCGAGGAAATTCATATCTACCTTCAATATCCTTCTTATCTCCTGGATCCGCTCACGATTCATGTTTATCTGGTTCGACGATCGCACCGTTAAGTTAACTATCATCGGCTCGGCCCAAGACGCGTCGAGGAAGTCAGGTCGGCCCATCATTCGACGGGAGACCCAGCTCGGCCCACCGTGAGGTCCAGCTCGGCCCATTCTTTCCCGAAGGAAACCCAGTTCGGCTCGGCCCACAGGGAGAAGGAGAATCCAGCTCGGCCCACCTGGTATCGTTGTGCCCAGGTCGGCCCATGAGAGAGCTCGCGTCGGACCTACTGACTCGGGTCGGGTTGGGCGCGATGACTCTGCTCCAGCTCGGGTCGGATCTTATGCTTTGTGTCAGTTTATAATCGTCTGGTCGTAAGTGTCGTCATTCACTTCAGCTAAATAAATATTGCTATGGGGCCGGATTGTGAAAATATGATGGATTTTATCCAAAATATTTGTGTTGAATTTAATGTTTTACCTCGGAAATTGATAATTCCAAGTTGACTCTATAAATTGAGCTATCTCCCAAGTTTTCTCCTCACAACTTCACTTTCCAAAAATTCTAAGGTAATTTTTTGCTCTGTTCTCTCTCTCTTTTTTTTTTTTTATTATATTCTCTTTTTTTTTGTAAAGGGAAAAGGAAACCCTTCCCTTCTTTTTTTATTTGCCGACCTCCCAACAGTCGGCCCCAAATTCTGAGAGCCAAAATTCTCACAACCAAAAACTTGTAAAGTAACTTTTAGGGATCCGTAACTTTCTATGTGTGCGAATTATTGGAGACGAAAAGATGTGTTTAAGTGTTTGTTTATTGCTGAAGTACAAAGATCGCAAGAGAAAGTCTCAGTGTTCTCTCGCGTGCCAAAAGATCCCCTAAAATGAACGACTAGTCTCTTTATATAGAGATTACAACCAAAGCCTAGTTGCACGAGTATCGAGGAAATTCATATCTATCTTCAATTTCCTTCTTATCTCTTGGATCCGCTCACGATTCATGTTTATCTGGTTCGACGATCGCACCGTTAAGTTAACTGTCATCGGCTCGGCCCAAGACGCGTCGAGGAAGTCAGGTCGGCCCATCATTCGATGGGAGACCCAGCTCGGCCCACCGTGAGGTCCAGCTCGGCCCATTCTTTCCTGAAGGATACCCAGCTCGGCTCGGCCCACCGGGAGAAGGAGAATCCAGCTCGGCCCACCTGGTATCGTTGTGCCCAGGTCGGCCCATGAGAGAGCTCGGATCGGACCTACTGACTCGGGTCGGGTCGGGCGCGATGACTCTGGTCCAGGTCGGGTCGGTCTTGAGCTCGGGTCGGATCTTATGCTTTGTGTCAGTTTATAATCGTCTGGTCGTAAGTGTCGTCATTCACTTCAGCTAGTCGTCGAATGTTTGCGATCTGTACTTCAGCTAGGCATGATCTCAGCTAGGAAATGCTGACGAGCTGGACTTTCAGTTAGGCAAAAATCCAGCTAGGCATTTTCTGTATTAGCATTCTCAGCTAGGCAGGATTTCAGCTAGGCAGAAATCCAGCTAGGCAAGTTCTGATTGCGATGGATATCAGCTAGGCAGAAATCTAGCTAGGAAAATATGAACAAGTATTTTCAGTTAGGCAGGATTTCAGCTAGGCAGAAATCCAGCTAGGAGATTTTGACTAAGTCTTTTCGGCTAGGCGAGATTTCAGCTAGGCAGAAACCCAGCTAGGCGAATTCCGAGTGTTAGTATTTTCAGCTAGGATGATGAACATTGTTCATCAGCTAGGAAAATACTTCACAATTATTTTCTAAGTATAAATCTTGACGGGGTGGAATCCGACCCCCACAGTATCCATATGTGAGTGAAGAGAATAACAATATTGTTGAAAAGAACGATAGCAATTACAAAGAGTGTTTTTGTATGGATTGGTGGTTAATTTGACTATATATCCATTTGTTTGTGTTCTATATCAAATTCCTTATAAATTTCTGAGCCGGAGATAAAAGGAATAGACCCAAATATGACTGAGAAGAATAAACCTTTCTTTGATTTATCTTGCATCAGCTAAAATTGTTGGTGAAAGAAAATGTGAAGTCTACATGGCATGAATATGTTTGTTCGGAGCTATTTTTGTGGTGGCAAATGGACGGTATGTATCTTAATTCTCATAAATTTGTTCGTATATGTGTGTCTCTCTCATATTTAAACTGAACATAATTTTTTTTTCATTCTTATTTGTTTATATGTGTTTAGTTCTGTTCGAGAACATTATAAATCTTTTTGCTAATATTATCTTTAATGGTGTTTCTTAAACAGCTTTTGTCACACTGATTGGACAAATTGGTGTTGCTTTCCAATGATTTCCAATGATCCTCCTTTTTAATGGTTTTGTAGCTATTGCATGTATCTTATTCAAAGTAAACATCTTGATGTTCTTCTTCTTCTTGATGTTCCTTTTTTATATCTAAATCTTATATTATCCCCAGTTTATGTTCTTAAGTTATTGTAGTAATGTTTACTTGTTGTTTTTGTTCTGGTGATGTTACAAGTCGACTTAGTTTCAGATTTGTGACGCGCTCACACTTTACAAACATGGATTTAGATATTTTTACTATCAATAAGTTATTTTTTGTTTTTTAAGATAATGAATTTGTTTTGTGAAGCCTCCGCAAAGCGCTACATTGGCCACAAGTGAGCTCATCACCTATATATGTTTTTATCTTCCGTGAAATTGAGTGTTAAGAGGTCATGCCTAAAAATGTCCACAAGTGAGCTCATGACCTATATACATTTTGAAAATTAATATTCCCGTGTTGTACACTTTTCCTTCTCAAGTGAGCTCATCACCTATATACATCCACAAAGCCACACCCACTTAAGTTCAACATGCATAACTTCCATATGGTTTCCAATCAACACACGGTTTGGGAAAAAAGTGACCCTTCAAACCGTGGACCAAGAGAAACTCATGATCCCCATTTCAAAGAAATCGACAAGTTGGTTAATGGATCAGTCTTTCAATCAACGAATGTGGGTAAGTACGTTCTTGCTATTATTTGTTAAGTTTTTCACGATATGGAGTCATTTAGGTTAAGATAATTTTATTAATGTTGTTGTGGTTAGTTGATTTGGCTGGAAGTATTCTAGGGTGAAGAGGAAAGTTGACAATGAACTATCTATTTCTTTTTTTTCTTTTTTTTTTTGCGTGCAAAACTTTCATTGGTTTGTTTAACAAGTTTGTTTCTAGGACTCAAATGGCTTGCGGATGTGTGTCGTCAACTCTATACAATGGTTACCTATCTATATTTTCGTGAAGTTTGCTTTATAAACATTTTGCTTCTTTAAAAATCGTATTTGCTTCGTTAAAAATTGTAATTGTCTGTGACTGGAATTGCAAAACCAAAATCAAATTTCAAACAGTGAAACATCCCGACTTGGACCACAAGGTCGTTTCAAAATATTTGGATTACAATTTTTTTGTTTTGTTCTGACTCTCTGTTTTAAGTTACTATAAAGTAGTCAAAATTCATTTAGATCAAAAGTATCTTGTGATCAAAAGAATATGTAGAATTTAATATCACCCCCGCAAGGCGCGGGCAAGCACCTAGTGTTTTAGTATGTAGTGTTTGTTTCCGGAAATTTTATGAAAAATATTTAAGGATGGTCATATCAGTTTAAAACCCTAAGCACAGCCACTAAACTTATACACATTCAACACACTGCTAAATTTTTCTTAGATGTCGACCCAAAATAATCCAAACTATGAAAGAACTCTATAAGATAAAACCTCAAGCCATACATTCCACCTATTCAATTATCTACATTACTAGAACCTAAAAGAATCCTATAAACTTAGTCGCTTTAGTTTATCTAACATGCAAAGTGATAACAATCCACTAAATTGTCCAAAATACATTTACATGTCCAAAAATAATATATACCTCCAAACCCTAATTTACATACTCCAAACCACATACTCCATAATGCATATGTGGATGTCCAAGCATAGAATTATATACACATTCAACAATCTTAAATTGGTAAATATCAAACCCTAACAAGAACACCGAAACTCGCGTGCAATCATGTAAACTTTGAAAATTATACATACATATTTCCTTCAAATGTTTCCTGTTATTGGGGGATCCTAAACCCTAACAAAGAGCCTAAACGGTCACCTATGGTGGAACCCCCTTGGCCCAGTGATTGGTCAAATATTCATTAATACTTCTACACCAGGAAGTTAGGGGTTCGAATCCCAGTTAATGCAATTTATTGGTAATGCAGATTAGTAGGTAGAAGTAATCTCCAACGTTGAGCAAGTACAATACCGTGATCAGACGCACCGAGCATATAGACGTGGATCTATAAGGGTCGGTCAGAGTTATATGTGGTAGAGTCATCTATGCAACATATATAGATAGTAATTTGTAATAAATTAATAAATCAGATGATTAAAAAAAAACTTCACCTATGAAAAGTATTAAGAAAAAACCTGAAATTTCTTAAAGAGATGTCCACGTATATACCTCTAACTAATGAACCCTAAAACCTTGTAGATATGGATATGTTGGAATAAAAGATATGTACTTCCATATTAAATTTAGCCAGGAATACCGGAAAATACATTGACAAATAGTTGGGAACAGGGCCATTTTATTCCCCAACTTTTAAAATATTATAATTTTATTCCTCAAGTATCGTGTGTACATTTTTATTCCCCAAGTAGTATCTAACTATGTCAATTAAGACCCCGTAAAAGTCAGACTTTATTTTTGGATTTCTTAATAATAAAATATTAATATTCTAATTAAAATAATCTTATTTTATTTTAAAAAAACAATTTAAAACCCAAAATTATAAATTATCACACTAATAACAGTAGAATCACCACCAATAACACACAAATTGTAAAATCAGCATACCAATAACAAAAGATTTATAAAGATTATAAGATTTCATGACTCAATAACAATGGATTATTTGAATTTTGAAAATCTTTACAAATTAAGTTCCCAATAACCCCCTATGTTTTATTTGGTGTTTTTACTGTTTGTGATATTTTGGAAAACATGAACTAGTTGTATTTTTTAAAAAAATTTTGCTGAAATTTAAATTCAAAACTATAATTTATTGTTTATCTAAAATTTAATTCTTTTCTCTTAAATTTCAATTTTTATTTTTTGAAAATTTCCATTCTAATTATTTTTTAGTTTTTTCAAGTTAATCTGATGTGAAATTAAAATTGAAGATATAAATTGTAATTCAGTTATTACTCTCTTATAAAGTTTATAATATTTGTTTTTGCGGGTTTTCTGATTTTTGTGGATTTTTAGATTTTTTATTATTTTTTAATCAAAATAATATTATTTTAATTGAAATATTAATATTTTATGATTAGAAAATCCAAAAAATAAAGTCTGACTTTTATGTGGTTTTAATTGACATAGTCGAACACTACTTGAATAATAAAAGTACACACACGATACTTGAAGAATAAAAATGCAACATTGCAAAAGTTGGGGAATAAAATGACAATTTTCCCACAAATAGTTTTGCATTTAGACATTCATATGCGGGTGGAATATATGATTTAGGGTTTAGAGTTGTTGGATGTCTGAAACTTACCTCAGACGGTACACTAGGAGTGATGGAGCTTAGGGCTTGTAGCTTTATTATTTAGGGTTTAGGTAGATGTCAAGACATAAATCATCAACCCTAGAAATATAAATATAACATCAAAAGGGTAGGTTGCTCCCACTGCAAAACCCAAGCATATGATTATAGGAGCGTTAAACATTCGCTTCAAACATGTACATTTTCAAAAATAAGTATATCCTTTTCATTATATTTATCTAAGGGAATAATAAACACTAACATAGAAACCTAAAACTCTCACATATTTAAATATGAAATTCAAAATATGTAAGAAAATTAACAAAACTATTCTATTAATGTATACTAATATTTTGTTCATAGCTTTGCTATTTTTAGATGTTAAACCCCAAAGGGAGCCTAAATTTTCACTTATTCACAAAAAACTATTATAATACTATATGAATAACACCGATTTATTTAGCCTATACATGCACATCCACATTTCTCTACCAGGTTAATTTTAGTCTACTTTCTAAATGAATCTAAAGAAAGATTATACCCCCAAGTCTTATAAAAGGATATTTGCATATATAGATTGATTACTTTACTTCAAAGATTATAGCCACTCTTATTTTTATAGAATACATATATGTATGACTATCCTGATTTAATAGGAAAGATATCGCACAATTCAGTTTACAGTGAGCCATAAAACGTTTATATGACCAATTGAATTAGTATGGATGTTTATATTCAAATATTGTCTAGAGTGTTAATTATATTTTAATCTTTAAATGATGGTCCAAAATTAGTAAACAGTTCAAACTTTCGTTTCATACTTTTGTTTTACAGAAATGGATGTACGTTTTTTTATTTATATTATGCGATGAATCGCGCTACGCGCGATATGTTTTTTATAAAATATTTTTTTAATTAAATATGAAAGAATGAAAAAAGTAATGATGTTAAAAATAAACTCATTATAATGATATGTATGCCTTGTCAAAATATTTTATTAATTCTTGATTCTAAAATGTTTAACTCGGGAAAAGCCAACATCATATGTTCGCCTATAAGTTATTGTTTAACACAATTACATGGTTTTTAGGCATAATCATGTATGGCTTGGTGTCTAATGATGCTTAAATTAGATTAATTTTCAACTGGATTCTTTAAACTGGTTATATATAATAGATTGCCTTTATTTCTTGTTAGTTGTTAATACATAACACAAAATTTCGGGTGTGATTAATAAGGACTGTAAAAAAAAATTTAGAACCACATTCGTTTCTAGAGTATTAAATTTCTCTTAATCATACTATAAAATGTATTTTTTTTAAATACAACATTTTGTTTCCTTTTTATTATTTTTGTACCGTAATGAGAAAAAAAATTTAGAGTTCCAATATTTGGGCTTTAACCACATACACCCACTCATGTTACCCATAACCACATATACCCACCATCCCCATGTTAATCACATATAATCACCTCTTTTTGTTAAAAGTCTACACTAACCTTAGTTCTAAAATACCACTATTTAAATATTAAATATTTACACGTTTTTAGGGTTAAGGATCTAGGAATTAAAAATCCTAAACCCCAAAAAGTCTTTCCACCCCTAATAAACTATAACCCCCTAAAATTTAAACCATAAATCATAAAAATAAACTTAATAGTTATTAAAAATTAAACCCTAATTTTATAAGGTTTAACCCTAAATTCTAAAGCTTAAGTATACAATCACTACAAGAAAACAAGTCAATTGTCACGACAGAAACAGATACATTGTGGTGGCAAAACCGAAAATTGTGATTACATTATGACTCCAAATGGTCGTCACAATGTGATCGTCACATTTTGAAATCATCGCAAAGTGGTGGTAAATTTGCCACTTTTTTATCACCACGAAATGCAGTTGCAAAAATTGCGACGATATTTGCGACTTCTATATTAGTAGCAAATTGTTTGCCACCACCCGATCAGTTGATATTCTGTTAGAAAACGGTGACAAAAGAGTGGAAATATATTTGCCAAGAATGTAGTTGTACTGGGGTGACATTATTTGGTAGTGGCAATTTGGTTAGGAAAAAATATTATAGTATTGGCATATTTATTTAATTATATTTTGGTATTTTTTTTAATTCATAATAATAATTTATTTAAATGATTTTTTATTTAAGAAATTAATATAATAGAATTTATTTATATAAAGGGAATAATGCAATTACATAATTACAAAGAATAATTAATTGAAATTTAAAACAACAAAAAAAACTAGTCTCCGGAAAGAACAGAACTATTTATGTATAGCAAATATAAAATATTTTTTTGTGAAAATTTAGTTTCAATTATGAAACCATAATAAAACACTCATAAATCTACAAAAAAAAAACTATTTATGTATAGAAATTAAAATAATAGTGGCATGTTAGTAGCAAAACAGTAGGATTAGAGAGGACGCAGTGCTGAAACACTCTTGTTTGGTCATAAACTTTCTAAACTACTCCTTTCTTTTCTAATGTACTCCCCTATTGATTTGGTTGTGGTTTGGTTTGGTTTGGTCGGTATGGTTATGTCCACATAAACCGAAACCACATAAACCGAAATCCAAGCCGTACGAAGTGTCGCGTTTCTGTCCTCTTCTTCCCATCCTCGTGCGAGCCGCTTCTTTCCTCTTCATCGTCCAAAAGAGCTCAGCTCAAGCTTCGATTTCGAGCCCTTACGAACAGCCATTGATCCCAGAGAAAGATCTTTGAAAGATTGAAGCTCAAAATCAGGTGGGTTCCTCTCCTCTTCCGTGACATTGAAGTTGAGATTGAGTTTGAGATATAGCTTGTTGTAGCTGATTTAGTTCTAGACATTGATTAATATAGAGATGAAGTTAGTTATTGTAGGTTAGATTGATTAAAGTGTAAGAATTTGTTCCAACAAAGTTTAAGATTTTGTTGAAATATGGATTTGGGGATTTTATGCGATTTCAGTTGAAATTGATTGTATTTTGCTATACAGATTCAATTGGTTATGTGTATATGGTAGATGTAGGCTATTGCATTGATTGGAAGAGATTGTATTCGGTAGAATAGCAATGTAGGTGGAGTACCAAATCTGCAGGGGTATAACTAGTATACTAGTTATACTAGTCTTAGTAGGCAAAGATTTTAGTGCTTTCGTAGTAAGCATAGTTAAACTGAGTTGTTCTAGTTTTACCGGACAGAGAGTTCATAGTTGGTCATTTTTTAGTATTTGTTGAAATGCTCTTATATGATATGCACTGATTTATTTTCACATTCTAAGTTGTTCCAC
>OVAP01006173.1:1939-12120 GCA_900406295.1 Aurinia saxatilis
CTAAAAACACAAATCAACATTAAGAATGATAAAGAAAGATGGGATTACGTTGAAAGGACTCTCTGTTTCTCACCAACCGTGCCCTACTCGTGAAGTTTAGAATCATATAAACCCCTAAAAATCGACTTATTTTATGATTTATGTATATATTAGTCATTAGTCATTGTTGTCCTTTCGACATAAATTTTCGATTAATAATATGAATGAGACTAATAAATTATTCATAATCTCATGTTAGTATTCAAATCCAGTTGGTAGCACATGCAAAATATGTTACATGGCTGTTTTTTTATATTTCTTTTAGTTGTTGGATGTCTTAGATTGAAATATACAAAACAAAATCGTTAAACTAAATGATAAATAAAATGTTGTTGGTGGGTTTTAGAGGTTCCGCACTAGATTTGGAGTGTGAATATCTAAGAATACATTTTGTATAACCAAGCAAAAAAAATTATAATATTACTGGTAAAATCGTTTGTCACAGTTCATGTGTTAGAGAAAACTTGTCTGTAATAATCATCCGTTATGTGTCAAGGAGAGAATAGCGTTGTGAATTCGTTGTTTTTGGAGTTGCTCATCATAAATGCATCTGACGTAGTTAAATCAAATATATCTAATAATGATGTATTGATATTCAGTTTACAACCTAATGTCATTAGATAGGGTGTTGTTTGCTTTTTAGAAATTGTATGTTTGGTTTAATTTATCACTAAATTTGTTAAGTGGTTCTAGTTTGAAATTTTTCTTTCAGTCTTGCCTAAGAAACTGCGATGGAGCAATCCAAAATCAGAAAAATAAAGACGACGACGACCTTATACTAGAAAGGGCCAACAATGATAATTGAAACTAATTAATTATGGTTATTTGTTTTAAAAAACTAATTAATATTTAGGAAGCTAAACATCAAATCTACTTTTTCAGTGTCTCTCTGTCTGTCACCTGCTTCTCTGATTCTTTTTCTTTCAACTATAATTAACTTTTTAATTAACCAAAAAAATTACTTTAATTAATTCAAATGACCAAACATTAAAAATTTATTAATTTGATAGTGACACTCATGTGTTTCTATGTCCTTGCACGGATGCACTTTGCACCGAGTATTGGGCTTTTTGTTGTGCTCTCTTTTTCTTTCGGCCTTCTTAAGAATCTACTCTTTGAAGTTTTTAAGAGTAAGATCCATTTTGTTTCACTTCGGAATGGGCCTTGTCCCCTCCCTTAACATCATATCGAATGAGCTTTATGCTAAAAGCATTCTATGTTTTAAGCTCAAACAAAGATTGGCTTAGCCTTCCTGAGATGAAGTCCTAAAACAAAGGGAGACATAAAAACTAAAGTTACAAAAGATGGTAAAATACCACTAGGACTCAAAACCCCACACATGAAACTACGAAAAACCGATAGTCATTTTATGGATGCAATAACTTTTAGATTTTTTGATGAGTCTAGCATCTAGTGAAAATCTTGAGATGCGTCTCATAAATGTTGTTACAACATATTTGTATGGATCTTAGATATTGATATCTATATGAAAACCCATGGATTTATGATGCCACAAGAATTAAATTCCAAACTCAGATAATTATGTACAATAAAATTGCAAGATCATCATATGGACTAAAGCAATCTGGAAATATGTGGTACAATCGTCTAAATGAACATTTGATATAAAAGGTACGTGGACGACCTTATATGCCCATGTATCTTTATCAAGAAAATAACATCTGGATTGGTGATTATCGTTGTATATGTTGATGATTTAAATATTATAAGAACTCGTGGAGAAATTCCAAAGGCAGCAAACTATCTCAAAGGAGAATTTGAGATCAAAGACTTTGGGTTGACAAAATATTGTCTTGGCTTACAAATTGAACATTCCCTCCAAGATTCTTTTCTTATACACAAGAACTTAAGAAAAATAAAGACATTGAAGTAAGATACATCCAATCACGCAACACTAATGAAGACCTATTCACAAAAGCCCTACCTACTTCCACTACAAGAAAACACGTCCATTGCTATGGAAATTTGCGACGAATTTAATTAATCGCAAAATTGCTATGAATTTACGATTAAGTTGTAGTGATCTAATAATTCGATGTAATGGTGTCCAGTGGCGAATCTAGGTTGGAGAAACCTAGGTCATGTGACCTACCTAAATTATATATAAAGGTCGTTTTGATGATAGAACAATGATTTTCTACGCGAATCATTTGGTTACATGTTTAGCTTTTGACCTTCCTTTCAATGGATCAAACCCACTTGAACTCCTTCTTTTTTTTCACCTTTTCCATTTTTTCCCTTATATTGGGTCATAGCCCACATCATTTTCTTTCTTTTGTCTGACAAGCTCAATCAGTATTAACACCAATTTTCTTAATATAATTATATTGTTTTGAAATAATATTATGTAAAATCCATTTTTATTTCTAATATATCATTTGAACCAGGCAAAAAAAAATTCTGGATTCGCCACTGATGGTGTCGTAAAATTGCGAGAATATTTTTCATCACAAATCCTTCGCAATATTGCTACTAATTTGCGACTAATCTGGAAGGCGTCGAAAATTCGTACTAATTTTGCGAGGGATTTGCTTCTAAGTTTTGTAATCGGAAATATTGCTATGATTTTGCGTCCGATTTGCGATGAATTTCAGAAACACAACAAAACCGTAGCAAGCTCTTAGCAAGTTAACCCCTAAACTCTAAACCATAACAATTTCGTAACAAATCTGTTAAGATTCTATTGTATGAAATCAAAATGTGGAATCAGTTTGTTTTCAATATTTCAATTGAACGAGAATACTATATATAACACGACAATGCTTAACATACATATAGTTTTATTTCGTATATGTTATGAAAGATGATGCAAATCATTTTTGTAATGTATACATATAGTACATTAGGCTTGATTGGGTATATATGTCTTCATGAATGAAACTATCGATAATCATTTATAAACCATAATTAACCCCTAAACCCTAAACACCATTTGAAATATTTGCTACTACTTTGCTACAGATCGTCGCAAATTCCTGGCAAAATTGCTACGGATTAGCGACGACCCGTAGCAATTTCATAGCAAATTTATCAAAAAAATATTTTGTGTCTTTGTACAATATATTGTTATTTTCTGGTGTATATAATCACCTTCAACCAAATATATATCAGAAAACATATTTTAAATAATATATGAAATCTAAATGTGAAATCATTTTGTTTTTTATTATTCAACTAAACGAGAATATTGTATATAGCACGACAATGCTTCATATACAAATAGTTATATACTTTGTATATGTTATGAAAGATGATTCAAATCATTTTTATAATGTATACATATATAGTACATTGGGATCGGTTAGGTGTATCTGTCTTCATGAATGAAAATATTGCTAACCATTTATAAACAATAATTGAACGAGAATATTATATATAGCCCGAAAATTCTTAATATACATAAAATTATACTTCGTATATGCTATGAAAGATGATGCAAATCATTTTTGTAATGTATACATATAGTACTTTGAGTTGATTATTTGCCTTCATGAATGGTAATATCGATTACCGTCTATAAACCATAATCTAGCTCAAACCTTAAACCTCGTTTGACAAACTTTTCTACTACTTTACTACTAATCGTCGCACATTCGTAGCAATTCATAGTAATATCGCAGCAAATTTGTCATAATTCTGATTTTTTTTTGGATGAAAATTATGTTTTAATTAATTTATTTCAATATCATAATTTGCTACGAATTTGCAACGATTCGTAGCAATCTCGTAGTAAATTTGTCAAAATTTTGAATTTTTTTTTGGATGAAAAATATGTTATTATTTATTTATTTAAATATTATTAAAAGTGAAAAATTATATTCCGAATATTTGCGATGAGTTTGCGACTTCTCGTCGCATCTTTGTAGCAATTTTTAAAAATTTCACCAAAAAATTCCTCAAATTTTAAAAAATTTCAACCGGAAAATATTTATTGAGGATCAGTTTTGTTACGGATTTGCGACGAATCGTCGCAAATTCTTAGCAAATATGTGCGGGAAATACAAATATGTGGAAATTTTGCGACGGATTTGCTACTGCTTTTAACCCTATATATACACAAATCAGTCTCCTTATTTCTCATTCACTCACCATCTCACAAACTCACTCACACAACTTTCTCATTCTCCTCATATGAAAATCCTCAAAAAATTGTAAGTTCTTTTAATTTAATATTTACTAATTAAATTATTTTTTAGATGGTTTAGGCTTAGATCTATAGGTTTGGAATCATTTAGAAACCACCATCTTAGAATTACGGAACTTAGTATAATATTTAGTTTATTACACTTATGTTTTTTTTTTTTTCATTTTTTCTCTTTAAAACCTTTTTTATTAATTTTATCAATGATTATTTTAGAATGTAATTTTTTTGTTTTTGTATTTAAAACTTTTTTATTTAATTTTATTAATGTTTTCCAAATTCTTTTTTAATTCAAATATTATAGTTTAATTATTTAAACAAAATAATATCAAAATTTTAATAACAAATTTTAAATAATTATTTTTTCTGAAAATCCTCAATCCGTAACAAATTCTTAGTAAATACTCCATAGCAAATATCTAGCAAGTAATCGTAGCAAATCCATAACAAATTGTCATAGCAAATTCGTAGCAAATAATCCGTAGCAAATTCGTAGCAAGTATCCGTAGCAAATTCGTAGCAAGTATTCTGTAGCAAATTCGTAGCAAACTTTGCTACGATTCAGTCGTCCTCTCAAATATTTAGCTAGGTATTTTGCGACGATTAGCCCTTTGCGACAAGTTAGATGCGGCAAATTGGATTTTGTAGCAAATCCCTTGCAAGCCCCCGTTTGCTACGAATTTACTACAAATCTAGCCATAGCAAATGTGGTGTTTTCTTGTAGTGTTCGGTGTTCAAGAAAAATGTCTACGACATTGGAATGCGCCACCAACGAGAGCCGAAACGTATCATTACGGTCGAGGGCAACTTGTGTAGTTGTACTCTTTACCTTTACTATGGTTGTTTCCATTCGTAGCACAACTTTTAACGAAGACACATGGCCGGTAACACTGGTGTCCAGGAGGGTAGTGTTGTAAAATTCAAGTCGTATGATGCATTGTAAAAATCAAGTCACTGTTTCACCATCGAATAAAATTATTTACGTGGACTTCACTGTCACTATGCACGTCCAGTAAATTTTAAGTTTTTACGTATATATAAACGTTTGACATAGTTCGATCATTTGTACGAACAAAACTTCACTTTCAAAAATTTTGAAACTTTTTCTCGTTCTTGTTTTTAGGTACCATGTATTCTAGAAGATATAATATTTTCATCCTTTCTATTTTTTGTCTTGGCCGTAATTATTTCACTATTTTTATTTTTATTTTGTCAACAACAATAATATACTATCAAACCCACACGGTGATATAGTGACGATACTAGTACAAACCAGTAGACTACAAGTCATGGTTTTCCATTATTTTATAACATAACCTGATTTCTACAACTAAAATGATGTGTTTGCAACCTTGCCATCATCTAGATTGAACCTCAACTAGATATAATTAGAGTAATGCAAAGAAAAGAACTCGTAAAGTTTGTTGAAAGCATTAGATAGATATGTCTCCCATGTGAGTGCGCACATGGAGTTATGCATGCAAGAAAACTGCCTATACTCTTTTGTTTTGTCTCTCTCACTCTCTTTCATTTCTCCAATCAATCTCCACCTCTTAACTTTTGCATCATCATCTCTATATTCATCTTTGAGATTCGGACACGTAACTCTTGATCTACATCAAACGGCTCTCTTTAATGGCCTTGGCTTATAGAAAAGAGAAAAAAAGGGAAAAAAAAGTTTGCACGAAATCAAGCCGAGATTGCTCTTATGACTCTCCCTACTTGGTTGGTCCCGATCTTTTGCAATGGACATGTAATTGCTCCTCCATGTTACTCCCCTCTCTCTTTTACTATTGTACCCTTCATTTTTGTTCAATTTGGTTTGTCCCCAAATGTGACATCAACTTGTTCACTTTCTTATCTCTTCAATGTCACATCAAATATCATATAATTCTGAAAAACTGAAGGTTGGTTTTTCTAATATGATATCGAACATCAATAATATACTGATTATTGGACTGGTCATAATCTTTTACTATCAAAGAGATACGAGTTTTGTGATTAATATAACATTTTTCACGTGTAGTCTCCTTTTATACATATTCAAACCTCGAATTTAAGGTTTGATACATAATTTCTCAGAAATGGATGTCCAAATTAAATTGATTAAGTCTTAGTATGGTTGAAAACTTGAGGGGAACTTGAAACTACATTTTCTCTTGAATTTGAGTTGGTTTGCGTTTACTTTTATATTTTTACATTAAAATGCTATTTATTTTTAATATCAACACAAATATATGAACTAATAGTCGCATTATGAATTTATGATCTGAACAAACAAGTAGTATATGTGGACCGTTGGACAGAGAATAAGGAAGGTACACGCATGACACACCTACTATAAATAGATCGATGACACGACTGGTAGTCACACACACTCAATATATATATCTCTCAAACCAAGAACTCAAAGCTTCACTGAACACATCATCCTCTCTCTCTCTCTCTTTCTCAAGAGCCAGCCATGGCCAAACTCATTACATCTCTTCTCTTAATCACCTTTCTCTTCTCCTTCTTCTGTCTCACAATGTCAAAAAAAGCAAAGAACCATCCAGGACGTGTAAGTTTTACTATAATCTCCGTTTTTGAATTTTGTTCCTCTTTCTAATTACTATGGAAAGAAGGTTAAAATCCGTGTTTTGTTTTGTTTTTAAAACAGTATGGATCCAGAAGTCTGAAGCCATACCGTAAGTTAAAACTTCTTCTTTTCTGAATTTCACATTCCTTATTATAAAAAGAATTTGAGCTAAGAAAAAATTGGGTTTAACGATTAATTGTAGAATGTGGAGGAGAATGCACAAGGAGGTGCAGCAAGACGAGGTACCATAAGCCATGCATGTTCTTCTGCCAAAAGTGCTGTGCTAAATGTCTTTGTGTCCCTCCAGGCACATACGGCAGCAAGCAAGTGTGTCCATGTTACAATAACTGGAAGACTAAACAAGGTGGACCAAAATGTCCATAAAGAAACAAAAAAAAGAGGAGAAGAGAGAAACCTTTAATCTATCTATCTAATTAATTCATCTAGTATGTTGTTGCTATGATGAAATGAGTTCTAGTAATATTTGCATGTATTATTTATCACCAATTTCATTCTCCTTCACCCATAAATTCTATGCTTCTTTCCTATTTGTCTTTTGTACTTTGTTGTATCACTAGACAAAAGAAGAGTGTATGGACCTTATAAGTTTTAATTATCAGAAATAAATGAAATCCTAGTATATAGTATCTATATATTCATTATACAAAAAATTATCTATATATTCTTTGATTTTGTTTCTAATTATTACTATTCTAGGGACTCATAGTATATTTAGACAGCACATGATAGAATAACATTTAAAAAGACATATATATATATATATATATATTAGTGTAAATTAAAATTTTATATAAATAATAAAAAGATTACAGATCAAATTTGTTCTTGTGTGAAAAAGTATATATGGTAATTTAATATTTTGCGTACAAGCTATCAAATTAATATATCCGCGCAAAGGAGGTGATTTGTATATGAGAACACTCATTCTGTTAATCAAACTAGGATATATGTAAGATTTCAAACATCTGGTTTATCATCAATATATAAATTATATTGTACAAAATTATATAATTAATGTAAATTACAATAAACATGCAAATCTACAAAACAAACTTGCACAAATTTTGTTTAATAGGGTGAATATGGCATACCAGCGAATCTGGTGATTAACAATCGTTTGAAATTTCCGACTTTCAAATCTACAAAACAAAAGCAGAATCTAAAAGTTTCAAAAAGATTATTAACAATTTAGCACTCATAAATTCATAATCCACATAATCGGATGAAAATAATCTATATAATTATATACAAAAACATTTTTTTGGGTTTTAATAACACATATACCCTCGAACGAAAAGAATTTGACCAACTGAAGAAAAGGGTCTGGAGATTCAGGACTCCAAAACAATCATCCACTAATACCAGAAACAAAAAAGTCATCGTTTTTGAAATCTGCAGATCAGTGTCCAAATCTTTCAACTTAAATCTTCTGATTCTTAGAAGCTATGTGCTAGTATCAGCTAAGAAAATGCTTCCAGCTCTCTGTTTCTCCTACCATGGCCTAAACCCTAAATTCCTCAGGTACTAACCAATTTCCACCCCAATGGTTCTTTCATCAATGATAGTCAAAATCTAAAACCTTTCTCTACAAAACCCACTTTTTGTAAAAATGTCGGAAAAGAGCATGCTTTCTTCAAAATTCCTCTTTTACACGATAACTGTTTCAACTTTACTCTTCATCCTCTCTTCTCTCTTCTTCCTTCAACGCAACGAATCTTCTTTCACTTCAAATCTAGTTCACAAGCTGAATTTTCCAAGAACAGGAGGAATCAAGAACGAGCAAACCGATACCAAACCGGTCTCTTATGATCCAGACCGAGATGTGTTGAAGGTCTTTATGTATGATTTGCCCTCTGAGTTTCACTTTGGGATGTTGAATTGGCATAGCAAAGGATCTCAGATTTGGCCAAATGTTAACAACATTAGTACTGTACCATCTTATCCTGGTGGGTTGAATAGGCAACATAGTGTAGAGTATTGGCTTACACTTGATCTTTTAGCTTCTGAGTTATCTGAATTCAAGAGACCATGTAGTGTGATTAGAGTGAAGGATTCGAATGAAGCCCATGTGGTTTTTGTACCGTTCTTCTCTTCTTTGAGTTATAATCGAAAATCTAAGCTCCGTGGAAACGAAACCGCTAGTGTTGATAGGTTGTTACAGGAGAGGTTAGTTGAGTTCTTGAAAAGTAGAGATGAGTGGAAAAGATTTGATGGGAAAGATCATTTGATTGTCGCTCATCATCCGAATAGTTTGCTTTATGCGAGAAACTTGCTTGGATCAGCTATGTTTGTTCTATCGGATTTCGGAAGGTATCCATCTGCGATTGCTAGTCTTGAGAAAGATATCATTGCTCCTTACGTTCATGTTGTTAAGACTGTTTCANGATGTGGTTTTTGTACCGTTTTTCTCTTCTTTGAGTTATAATCGAAAATCTAAGCTCCGTGGGAACGAAACCGCTAGTGTTGATAGGTTGTTACAGGAGAGGTTAGTTGAGTTCTTGAAAAGTAGAGATGAGTGGAAAAGATTTGATGGGAAAGATCATTTGATTGTCGCTCATCATCCCAATAGTTTGCTTTATGCGAGAAACTTGCTTGGATCAGCTATGTTTGTTCTATCGGATTTCGGAAGGTATCCATCTGCGATTGCTAGTCTTGAGAAAGATATCATTGCTCCTTACGTTCATGTTGTTAAGACTGTTTCAAACAGTGAGTCAGCTCCGTTTGATAAGCGTCCTGTGTTGGCGTATTTCCAAGGAGCAATCTACAGAAAAGATGTAAGTGTTTTCTTGAATTTTTCGGTCTTTTATGTATCAATCTTGTTACTGATTTAATCAAGTTTTTTCTTTTTTTTGGTCTTAGGGTGGTTTTATTCGGCAAGAACTGTACAAGCTTCTTAAAGATGAGAAAGACGTTCATTTTGTGTTTGGAACCGTAAAAGGGAACGGGACTAAACAAACTNATTTTTCGGTCTTTTATGTATCAATCTTGTTACTGATTTAATCAAGTTTTTTTTTTTTTGGTCATAGGGTGGTTTTATTCGGCAAGAACTGTACAAGCTTCTTAAAGATGAGAAAGACGTTCATTTTGCGTTTGGAACCGTAAAAGGGAACGGGACTAAACAAACTGGTAAAGGTATGGCTTCCTCAAAGTTTTGTCTCAATATCGCGGGTGATACGCCTTCCTCGAACCGTCTTTTCGACTCCATTGTGAGCCATTGTGTTCCGGTTATAATCAGTGATCATATTGAGCTTCCGTTTGAAGATACTCTAGACTATTCGGGTTTCTCCGTGTTTGTGCATGGCTCTGAAGCTGTAAAGGAAGGGGTCTTGGTGAATCTTCTCAGAGGGATAACAGAGGATCAGTGGAACAAGAAGTGGGAGA
>OVAP01006174.1:0-12114 GCA_900406295.1 Aurinia saxatilis
TACACCAGATGCTTCTCAATCAAGGAACACACTTGGACGTCCCACGGATACAAGTCAGCTACAGCACAAGGAAGAATAATAAAAAAAGTGTCAATACCCAGGAAATATGCAACCATGATAGACCGCAAACCCAAAGTACAACCTAATTTTAAATTATTTTTGTAAGTAAACCATGCAAGACTTCTGCAGGAGAAATGATCCAATAAAAAGGCCATTCTTACTTGTGAAAAGATTGAAGCATATATTAGTGAAAACCAAGTGCTTTCCATGGCTCCNTATATTAGTGAAAACCAAGTGCTTTCCATGGCTCCATTTTATAACATTTTTATGTTGATCATGCAACAATGAAGAACGAACTGTAATAATTTATGCATCCAGAAAGATTATATGACCTTGGTAAAAGCGGAGAAGATATATAGCTCACCTGAGAGATGTTCTCTTATGTTCCCATTTTCCATAGAGTCGTAGATGAGAGGCAAAGCATTTCCCGCAACACTCTGTCATTGCTAACTACAGCGGCTTTGTCCAACAATGAGAATGGCATGGGACATGCTGATGTTCCCGTTGTATAAATTAGTTTTTTGTTTGAAANTCCCATACACTACGATGGTGAAGATTCTTAGCTTTCACAATCTCTACGATATTTACCCTTACCCGTGTATCTGTTGTACCATGTCCATCTTGTAACTCTCGACTTTGCTATACATTGGTCCTCCCCACGGTGGCGAAAGAAACAATACATCTCCGTAGCCAAAACAAGTGGAACAAGTAGAAATTAGCACAGCAACAACTAAGAGTCAAAACAATCAACAGAGTAGAAGATTACTTACTTTGACATATGGAGCTAGGTGTGTGAGAAAGAGAATCTGCAGGATAATATTGTTTCCTTGAGATAAGACCACTAAACTCAAGAATATTGTTAGAAACAACACCAACTGAGTCCTCGGGATAGTAGACATAAAGCATTTCACTCAAGACACATGTCTTAGAATGTTCTGCAAGTGTCTCCCACATCCTGTTTGACATATTACTTCCAAGAATCTGAAACTCAGAGTCAGAGTATCAGGTTGAGTCTATCAACATCTTGATAAGATACTGGAGCAGCTATTTGTGCACTTACAGTACGTAGTTTCTGAGAGTCCTTGACCATAAGACGTAGGAATTCTTTAACATTGTAGATTCCTGCTTTATTCAGTTTTGTATGGAAAGCCCCATCCTTTCCAATCTTTTCCAACTTCCAGACCTCATCATCCAAAGCAGGCGGATAATGTTTCTGGTACACTGTAAAAATGAGCCCTTAGGTATAAGGAGACATGCTCTCAATGTGAGTCCATAAGCTCATTCTTCGCCGTGTGGTAAGCTTAAATGATTTTGTAATGCTTTGTGGTCTCATTTTAACCAACCTCTTGATTGGTCTTGTGACGATTGTCAATAAGGTTAGTGAAGAGGTGGTCTCCACAATCACACTGCAAAGAATACACATAACTTCCTCAAATCCAAAACTTTTTCTTATATACCAATCAATCACAGAAGTACAAAACAATTGAAAGTCTAAAACCAGAGCAAAGAAACGAAAAGGTCTGTCATAAATACAACAGTACCTTGCAAGAGCTGGCCTTTCACGCTCAGGTTATTGTTGCTCCTGATTGTTATCATCTTCCTCCAGTTTTCTCTTCTCTCGCATACTATTAGTTCTCTCCATATACCACGTCTGCATTTTTTCACCCCGATCTGTAAGAAACAACCAAGAAGACTTAACCAATCTGAAACCAATGATAAGGTGGAGAAAACAAACGACAGTAAAGTTTTTTATGTCTACTTCACAAAGCAAGAGAACTTGAGATTTGATTCGAAGTCAAAGAGCATAATCTTACTGATATGGGAAAGATCATAATTGGATCAACTTCTGGGTGACCTAACCATCAAGTTCTTTCTTGCTACAGCCAAATGATGTTCCTCTGTTACGTTTAGCAGGAGGATCAGCAGAAATACCATTCCCTCCTGCTCCTCCACCGCCAGTATTTCCGTATCCGCCACCATAAGATTTAGAACCGCCAGAGAGAAGAGGAGAAGCCGGAGCTAAATCGAAAGCAATGTTATCAATAGGATATGAGTATACCTCTTAGGCCTACCTCTCTTCTTATTCTTCACTTGCTGATGTATCTGATCAATTTGTTGTTGTTGCTGATAAGCGTTTGAGGAGGAGGAAGACAGCCATAAGATGAACGATATAGGAGGAGGAGGAGGAGGAGGGAAGTGAATTCTGTGTACCACCGCGAGCCCTAAATTCGAGACGGTGGCCGGGAGAAAGAAGAATCATGATCTCTCCTCTTCGTCTACCCCGCGGTGGCTTGATCGTCTTCGTCTCGTTTTGTAATATTGGTTGAGATCTATTGTCAATCCTGGAGAGAGTCCTCTTATCTTTTATATAGTAGATACCAAATTTTAATCCTAGTCTGAATCTCAATTGTGGTCCGGCCCGTTTCTCCCCGTTTCGGTAACCACACAAGTATGAGATTTTGCTTTAATACATTGTAGTGTATTTTCTTACTTCTCCATTACATATACAAGAAGACTTTCACCTCATGTATCCAACGTTGGATAACTGCTAGTTTTTTACTTAGCCAAATTATCAAGCATTACAAGCTTTCCAAGTCATTGACTTCGGACCAACATTTCTCATTCACACAAATACCGTTTTGACAACTGAACACACTACGTTGTAGTGATCATAACGAGGAATCCAATGACTCCAAAATCCGGACATTTCGACAATTTTGTTGTTCTGAAAAGCCACCGAAATAATGGTCAACGCCATTATAAAAAAGCGGTTCCAACAAAAAGCAGATGAATGATAGTTGGCTCTCAAAACATCCACAAATTCAAAGCTTTTACCCTAATCAAGTACCACAACCATAATCAAAATATAAATTACTTCATTACCAAAAAGAAACACAAAGTATATATGTATCTCTTTTGTCCGATTTACTAACCGTGGTTTCATTGTAGTAGGAGATAGCCATGTTGGACAGCTCGTTGATCAAGTCTCGGTTGCTGTGAAGCTCGCCACACATGTCATTGTCTTCAAGATCCACAGAACCGGCTCCGAATGAGTTTGGACAAATCCACTTCAAAACCGGCCCTAAATAATCAAAACAAAACCCATCAACGTAAAATCAAATTTAAATTTGGATTTATATATTAAAAAAAAAAACAAAGAGATATGGATTTCGAACCCCGGTCTTTTTCCATTCTTGATCAAACAGTCGAAGTTCCTCCGTCAGATCTTGGTCGTAACCTTAGAAGAAGATTCATTCTCCGAACTCATCGCTGATTCAGAGACGGAGATGACTTGAACGAACAAGCAAACACTAGGTTTTGGTTTAATGAGTTTATATATTTGTTGAATTTATATTATCTTAAAAAGTGAAAATATATAATTTATTTTAATTCTCATAAATTAATGAAAATAATTAAAACATTAATATTTATATAGATGTTTTTAGTCTCTTTTTATTTTGGAAGATTTTTTATTAAATTTGTTTTTTATATAATAAAGTTGTGGATGGTATCAATAATCAATATCACACAATGTGGCTTAACCATTTACTGTTCAACAAAAGACAATGACAAAAAAAATTGTGACACTATAGCATTCGTTCATGAGATATAATATCAAAGAATTTATTAGAATGGATTTCAGTATAGCAATGAAATTGATGTATCCAGAAGTTTATAGTATCAATAAGAATAAATATAATGCATAAACAAATTATAATTATTTTGATTAATTTTATGTGTTTATAGACCATAGCCACTATGCAAGAAGCAAGTATTAATTAGAGCTGGAAAAAAACTGACAAGAATTGTTGGAGACTTGTCTAAATTTCAATATGGTCGAGGAATGCAAGAGGATACTTTACTAGCATTAAGTCTCAAGTACCCAACCACTGCCCTAAACTGTTTTGCATGAATGCCATCTGAAGGATCATTAGCTCGGAACATGATGTAGAACGTGATGGTGGCAGATGGATGATAATTGGTTCTCAAAACATCCACAAACTCAAGGCTTGTACCCTACATACCACAATCATAATCAAACACACAAATGATTCATTACCAAACAAGAAACACAAAACCAAGAACCAATAACTCAACTGATAAAGATTTTCTAGGTTTTCACCGATTCGAGTGAATCTTGGAACAAGACCATATATAACATGCTCTTGTCCGAGGCACAAGTTTCACCAACAATTAGGATGGTTCAGCAAAATAAAGAGGACACAACGTGTCCAAACAACGATTACCCATTTCTTTTAATATTGAATTAATACTCTTGTCCAAATTGTTCGTCAATAAATCACCATGTAGTTATAACAATGTAGATCAGGAAGGATAAAGGTTATTTTGGTTCGTACATTTATTCACATAAGGTGCAATATTCTTAATATCAGATCCCAACATATAGTTCTTACACAAATTCACCCAAGTATCAAGAACCAAATTCAAAAAAAAAGACCACCAAAGATTAAAAAAAAGCTAAGAACTTAGAAATTTTCATATAAAATTGACTTTCAAAATAAAATTTTATATTTCCAGCAGTTCCCCTTCTGTGATCTATTATTGTTTGACCCTAAATTTATTTTCAGTAAAAAAAACTACCGAAAATCTTGGAAACTATTTGAGGACAAAAAAAATTGTTAGAGACAAAACAAAACAAAAGTCCAGAGGATTGGTTAAAGAAATACATTAAGGAAAAAGAACAAGAACAAGAAGACCATAAAGAAAAAAAGAAAGAAAATACAAAAATCCCCAAAACCCATAATTTTCTGTCTTTAATTTGGTTGATACCAAATAAAGAAATTCAGATTATCCAAAAATAATCCAAAGTAGAAGCTTTGAAGAAGAAATATTGAAGAGATAGGCTTCATGAGAGGAGGGTTTTTGATAAAAAAATGCAGAGGGAGAGAATGAGCAAGAAGAAGGGTAGTAGTCAAGTTCATTGTCTTGCCTCTGGTGATATTCTCATGATGGCTTCAACTTCAACTTCAAGACACAATATTCCTCAAATCAGATTGTACAAAGCCTGGAAGGGTAACAATGTAATAATTTTATTCTTTCTCTACATCAAAAGATTAGATGTGTTTTTTTTTCTTTCTTGTTCCACAAGAATTGTGAAAATGATGTTTGGTTTATTCTTTTTTTTGGTTGCATCAGAGATTTTGTTGTGGTGGAAGACTAATTTTTGGTCCTGATGTATCATCTCTATTCTTAACCTCGTTCTTGATTGGAGCTCCCGCGCTTACATTCTGCATAAGGATGCTTGTATGGATTAGAAAAGGCGATCCGTTATTCAACTATACCGTTCTATCTTCAGGATTTATCCTCACCCTCTTGGTTTGTTTGTCTCCTTTGACTCTCTTGAAGCTGTCTAATTTTGCTTCCTTAAAGCTAATATTTTTGCATTTCGGGGTTTGTAGGATTTTATGTTTCTAATGTTGACATCAGCTAGAGATCCAGGAATCANTGGGGGATTGTAGGATTTTATGTTTCTAATGTTGACATCAGCTAGAGATCCAGGAATCATCCCAAGAAACAATACAGCTATGAGTCTTGAAGATAGTTCAGATAGTTCTTTGTCACAATCTATGGAATGGGTTAACAACAAAACTCCTAATCTCAAGATTCCAAGAACCAAAGATGTTTTCATCAATGGTTACACTATTAAAGTCAAGTTTTGTGAGACTTGCTTGCTCTATCGTCCTCCTCGAGCATCACATTGCTCAATATGTAACAATTGTGTCCAACGCTTTGATCATCATTGCCCATGGGTTGGACAGTGCATCGCCCGAGTAAGTTACTTTAAAGTCTTTGTATGACAAGTAATAGATATGAACACTTTTCTTGATCATGTATATATCCACTCTTGCAGCGAAACTACCCGTTCTTCATCTGCTTCATCTCAACTTCGACATTGCTATGCATATATGTCTTTGTATTCTCGTGGCTCAATATAATTCGGCAGCCAGGGAAACTATGGAGGATAATGTCTACTGATATCGTCTCTATGATTCTTATCGTTTATTCATTCGTGGCTGTATGGTTCGTTGGTGGCCTTACCATTTTCCACTTCTATCTAATGTCTACAAATCAGGTAAAAGTCTTTGCCATTATCAAGTTTCTTAAACCTTTGAGACTTTCTTATGTATTGCCTGTTTTTGTAGACAACATATGAGAACTTTCGGTATCGCTATGATAAGAAGGAAAATCCTTACAAGAGAGGACTACTGAAGAATGTGAAAGAAGTATTCTTTGCCAAGATCCCGCCTTCGCAACTAGATCTTAGAGCAATGGTTCCAGATGAAGATGACATGACAGTAGCATCTAATGGCTCTGAGTATCAGTCAGAGTATACCTCATCTGTGAGATATGATACAGAAATGGGAGGCAAGCTGACCAAAAGAGATAGCCCGAAGAAGCTTCCTTTGAGGATTCAAAACTTAGATATCAACGAGATTAGTGATGACCACGAGAGATCTAAGGCTGCTAGAGATGATGCTTCTTCTGAGGTTGATCCTGCATTCTTCTCATCTCAACTAGACACGCCCAAGTCATTACAATGAAGAATCTCTTAATGTTGTATTGTATCATCTTGTTTGGAACATTTTGATGAAATCTGTATAGCAAGAATCAGAGACAAGAAGTTCCATAGGTCGATGTACCCATTATGATCAGGCAAAAACCATCTGCAGATGATGTTTGTAGATTAGAGCACCAAAATGTCTAACATTCGGCTTCATTGGCAAACATTTATTTCCCAGAACGAGAAATCTCACAACAACATTATTATCTCTATTACATGTAAAAAGAAAAAGAAACAACATCTTAGGTTCGAGGAGTGTTAAAAGACACTGAGCGAGATAACATCATCATAGTCTCTTCAAGCTTTTCTTTCTGGCATCTACCTTCTTCTTGTCTGCCTGAACCTTAGCCAAACCAGCTTCTCTTTTCTGTGTCGTACTGACCACACTTGCAGATCCTACGGTCGCTGCTACAGGAACATTAGCCACTTGTTGTTGGTCTTGGGCATTTGTTGTTACTCTCTTGATGTCTGCCATTGAAGAAGGTACTGCAGTAGCAGCACCAGGCGTCTCCTTGTTAGTCTGGTCAACATTTAAAGCCGTCGTTGACTCGGAGATAGCTCCTGTCTTGAACTTAGGCTTTGGTTTAGCATGAATACTCGTGTAAAGCCTGCATAAAAGTCCAGTAGATTTAGACCTTGAGTCATTTCTTGGCCAATATAAAAACAGAACGTTCAGAGATTTTGACAAGATATGAGACCAAAATAGATGACTCACCGAGCATGCCTCGCATACTCTTCATAATTTTCAAGTAGCATTTTCCCAGCCTGTTCATTTAATGCAGACTCTGGAAATGGCTCAATCAGTAAGCACCTCACAACCTATTAACAAGTAAAAACACACAAAAAACTCAATCTCAAGTTTTAAGTAATCTGATATTAAAGCAACTTATACATAAGGGTCAAGCATCTTACAGAGAGAACATGTCTTAATCCAAGACTAGGATTCCAATCTTTTTTAAGTGTATTAACACAGATCTCTCCATTAGAAGCAATATTGGGATGAAATATCTTTGTCATGAAGTACCCTACAATGGCACACGAGAGAGATTAGAACCATAAGGAAACTTCTCTCTGTGTCTATTTAAACAACATGCATATATTAGACACACATACCTTTAGGCGGAGAATGTGGAAAATCATGGGACAAAGCCAACTTCATACGGAAAAGTCCATTCTCATAAGGCGTCCCAACTGTATGCAATCGAAGTAACATCTTAGTTCACATCACTCAGTGTCAATAACTTTGCACAAAAACCAGATCTCATAGAGAAATAAATCTGCACCTGGTCCTTCAATATCAGCACATATCTGTGAGAAATCCTCGTCATTGACCACAACCTTGATACCATCTGGAGGTGACTCATCAAGACTCTTGAGTTCCTTAGCGAGCTGCTTGATAACATTGGGTGGTAGATTCTCGTTACTCGCCTGAACATTAAAAAACACCATCAAAGAAGACTAAATCAGAACAGGTAATACTTCAAATACCTCTAACAGTTTCCAAGTAAGCACAATGCACGGAGAGAAAGAGAGAAATACCATGGAGACTAATGTGCTAAACGACCCTCTTCAGAAGTTCTTCACCTCAAGACTCAGATAAAGAGACAGAAGCACCAATGTGAATCAAATCCTTCTCCAATCTTCAATACTCAAATTATGCTAAACTGAACATTTAAGAGCCAAAACAACACAGAGTATTAACTGATTCGCTTCCTCAACAATCAAAGTAAAACAACAATGTCCATTATCAAACATATCAAATTTGTTCTTCCCCAAACCTAAAGAACTACTCAAAGTTAGGCCATTGAGCAAAACCCATAACCCAAAAATCCAAACTTTGATTCAAATAAAAGAATAAAGACACAAATTAGCTCAAATCAGACCCAATTAACAACGAAAAAGCCAATCAAAATCGAAGAATCAAAAAAGAAAACCCTAGAAATGAGCCAATTTACGATCTCTCAAATCGACACTACAATTACTCACAAAACCCAATTGGGTCACAAACAAACACAACGAATCGAAGAAATCTCTAACAAAAACACACAAAGAATCAAAATCCCAAATCCATCAATTTCAATTTCAAAGAAACAGAGAGTCTCATTGTAAACAAGATCGTACCTTTAATAAAATCGAAGGTAGTGAANGATACACCCAAAGAATCAAAATCCCAAATCCATCAATTTCAATTTCAAAGAAACAAAGAGTCTCATTGTAAACAAGATCGTACCTTTAATAAAATCGAAGGTAGTGAAGAGACAAAGAAAGATCCTTTTGGCTTCTCTCTAATCTCGAGTAAAATGATTCAACTTCAAATCGAGAAGAGAAGAAGAAGAAGAAGAAGAGAGAAGGTTTCAATAATTGAAATTTTTATAAGAGAGAAAGAGAAAGAAGACAAATGTTTAATTAAAAAGAAAATTAAAGGAGCGTATCACAAAAAAGAGAAAATTAATAATAAAAATGTTTTTTGGGAAATATTCGTATTTATATAACAGGCTGGAATTGACCGTTAGGATGTCATGTCCACCCGCTAAACTACTTTAAACTAGCCGTTGCTAATTTGTCAGGTGTTCTGGTTCTGTATGAATAATTAAATTTTACTTTTGTATGAATTCTTGAAATAAATGAATTGTGTTCACAAGTGATGTATGTCATAACTATTTATATACAGATGTTAAGTAATTTGAAAAAACCTACCTTATAAAGTGTTAGTATATATATACATGTTCTCAGTGGGAAAAACATTGTACATGGTCTAATTTTAAGTTTTTTTTTTTTTTTTTTGAGTACACAAAATGAAATGTATTGTTAGCGTTGAAAATTTAGTGTTACTAATGAATGTATAGTTAACATTGTACATGGTGTTTTTTCGAATCACTAGTTTAATAATACTAATTTTATAGGATTTATCAAAACCAATCCAGATACATAGTAAGATACATCCACAAAACATTTCAACATTTATTTAATAATTAGCTCTGGAAACAACAATGGAGTCAGTTTATGTTAGGGCTCTTGTAAACAAATTATTGTTTTGTGTTTCAATTTAATTATTTCTTCTATATCTTGATTGGGTTCACCAATATTTTCATCATAGCAGTTGAAAATGTTTTCCAGAACTAAAACAAGCATAGCACAGGAAGTTATAACTAGAAATGGTGATTTAACTTAAAGGTTCAAACTCAAAAAACACCAAGTTATAATTAAAAATGCTGAGTATGTATCCTAGCTAGATCCGACATGTATTTGAATAATTGATCTCAAATCTCTCTTTTTTGCCTCAGTTTGTAAGCAAGTTCCTAGAACAACAATTTTGTAAATGTATAAAGTTGATAAACAGTTGATACACAAAAGAATAGGTTAGATTTTTAAATAAAATAATTCAAATGGTTAGGATTTAAAAACAAAAGATCCAAAACAAAAAAAATTTGGTCATATTATTTTGTTTTTTAAAAAGGCATCTTGGTTTTGTTGTGTTGTTTGTGCAGTGTAAGCATGTGAGCCCAAACATAACAGCCCATTACAAATACACTGATCCTTTCTACAACCAGACTTGTACAATTCTCATTGGGACATTCAAGTTTAATTACCTAGCTACTCTTACCAAATAGCTTTGAAATTTTGGTTCACCAAATACTGAAACTGTTTTCTTTCCACATGATTTTGTTTCTTGTCACACATGTTTACACATAATCATATCTTTAGTTGATAAAAAAAACTTGACCTTCGACCTAATTAGATTCACATTCATATCAAAATTAGATTCATAATTGCAGGAGAAGTTTTACTTAAGGAACATTTATATATACTATACATTGCATGATTGGGTTGTGTAAGAACCTTACAAAATACATAATAGTATGGGTTCCTATAGATGGACCCAGAAATAAAAACTTTAGTCTTCATAAATCATCATCATGCACATGTTTTTGATGTGGATGTGTACGTTGCAACACTTATTCGACAAAGAAGATTGAAGGGTGTTATGTTTATCTTCTGGAGTCTTTACACAATGGAGAGAGTTATCTAATAGATTTCAGTCACATAAGTACAAAAGAATCTGAACCTCATGGACCCAAGATCAATTCCGACTTCATAATTTCTAACATGAAATAAACGATACAAAAAGACAAACTAAGTTGTATAATGTGGACCAACTTTCTCAAACACTTTGGATACTCATTTATCTTTTTCTGGAACACAAAGTTTTGTCCATGATTCCATGGGAAGCTCTCCAAGATGATCTAATTATTTGTAGGTTAAAACTATATATGAACCTGGAAAAACCACTTACATGAAAGTTTAGAGGTCATAGATCAGATGATACATATTACATGTTCTAAATTACACCGACTCAAAAAATTTCACCAAAAATCAATAGATTAACTGGTTAAAGTTTCAGTAAAATTTAAAAATCACCAATTCGAATAATTTTTAAAATCAAGATCATATAACATATGTTTGGTCTCGAGTCTGAACACATACACATGCATATGTTACAACATCTTACTTCTTCAAAAAACAAAAATATTAGACTCATATATATATATATATAGGAATTTTCATCCAAAATTTTCTATTATTTTTAAAAATAGATATGTCAACAACATTATTCCAATATGGGTAACCAGATTGGAACCTTTTGTATAAGTTACAAGTTTAGTCGGAAAAAAAAAATAGATATGTGAGTGACTAGTTTTCATATTCGGTGTAACCATTTAAGACTACCATAAAAACAATCAGACCTGTAAATAGATATTGGTTCTAATGTAGTAACAAGTTTTGCCATAGTCATAACAAATTTTCAAACTAATGACTATAAGTAGAGAAAGAGAAACAAAAGCTTTTATTCTTAATTTCTGTGATATCTTCAGAAAAGAAACTAAGGTTCAAACTCATAAGCATGATCGAATTTCTTTGTTTCTTTTTCCTTTCCTAAATCTTAAAAAGGTAACTTTTCTACTTTGAGAGAAGAATAATAATTATAGTAATAGTATTATTTTGTGATCCTGAAGGCGCGTGGTAAAACACTTTGAGAAAAGAGAATCATATTACTCGAGAAAGACTCAAAGACTTCTTCGACCCAAAGAAATCTAGAAGTTTCTACTTTTCGTTGTTTGGTCGTAACTTTAATTGTAATAAGCCAAATGGTCCAAATATTCCATTAGCTGCATTTGTTGTTCAACTTTTTGGTTTTTTTTCTCCATGAAAATTAACTCTACAAGTGATTAGACATGAACCATGTATTGTTTATTTGTTGAGAAACACTACAATCTATTGTTTGAGAAGAAAAAGGTATATAAATTTTGAATTAATTAGTTATATAAACTTTGACGTTCAAAAGTTGGTGATATCTAAAATGTATTGATTTCACTAAGACATTAGTAATTTCATAACAGATTCCTTCATAATATATATATATATATATATATATATTATATATATATGACTGTCTTTTAATACGAACAGGG